>WEIT01036059.1:1108-18880 GCA_013389985.1 Dryoscopus gambensis | reverse complement strand
CACCTGCTAGCCACCTTCAGGAATTCCAGCCTCTCCTTCTGAGAACTTATTATCTCTTCCTTTTGAACTTTTATGAGGGAATCACTACTTGTAAATAGATGGAAAATGATAACATTTCAGATTAAGTCTACTCGTTTTGAACCAAGATAAGACAATACTGAGCCTACTTATTTTACTTTGTCAATTGCATCTCTCTGGACTCTCAAATAACTGCTGCAGTGTTACAGAATTTATCTCCTTGGTTTTTCCTTTTCTTTCTAGCACATATTGCTGATCTAGCATAACTAACAATGAAGTGATAGTGTTTGCAATATTGTGGAGATTTTATATCATTAACCCTAAGATGGTGTAAACAGTGAAAAGTCAACAAAAGGTTTTTTAATCACACCATTTAAATGTCATTAAAGAAGACACAAAAGCAAACTTTTACTGGACTGAACAGACCTCCCGAGTATTTTATGTAACATTCATGACCAGTGCTTGCAAAAAACCTCTGCTACTCTTAAAATACTGACATACAGTATATAAATACTTTTTCACATTATTCATAAGCTGTTTGCTAAATGAGAGCATTCAACTTCTCATCTATGAATAAGGAACTTAGTCAAGAGTTATCTTATTCAGTACTGATTTCAGAAAGAAAACAACCATAAAATTAAATTAAACATAATTTCCTTGACTAATTTGTGCCATTAGATGGAAAACGTTAGAATAAACTCAATAAGAGCAATTTCATCAGTATTGTTTCCTTGTGTTGCAATGCATGGGTTTACATTTTTGATGTTTGGAACTAATTTATAATTTGCATTTCATGCATGATATCCTCATCAAGAATGATTGTGATGGTTTATTTCCAGGGATGCGCTACATTAGTGTAAATAGAAATAACAAGAGTCTATTTGCTGTGGCTTTGTGTACCTCCTGATCTATGCAGGCTACATTTTTGCACTAAATTTCTTGTGCCTGCACTGCAACTTAGTTAGCTCAGTAAAAAACAGAAAGCTAAGGTGGCTTATCCTAGAACAGTATAAGCAAGGTTTTTATCGAGCTCAGAAATTTTGCTGTTGCATATAGCGATAGCAGTGGCAGCAATGTGTTCAAGGTTTATATCATACTGTCTTTAAACTCTCACCTTTGTTGTCTTCCATTCATGTTGTCATAACAATATTCCTAGTTTCTTTTTGAAAATACAACAATATCACTATATAGAATCTTTAACTGATTTTTCTCAATATAATAATGCATCTTATCAGGCCAAATGTCTGAATACCCAACAGACAATGTTTATAAATATCTTAAGCCCTGAACAAACAAATTTCTTTAGAGACTGACAAAAGTTATTAAGAGCAGATGTGAAATTAGTGCGACACTTCCCTTTTTCTTATCTTTGCTACCCAATAGGCCCTACAAAGACAAATTGTCTTTGCAGATTATTTTATTTGAACTCTAAATCTTCCATTGGAAGCTGAGTTTTGGTTACAAAGCAGTTACATTTTCTCTTATGCTGACTGATTTCTCAGGTAATACGTTGTCCCTGTTTGAGACAAAATTCAGAGGAAGGTCCGAATTTGAACGTCCTCTCTTAGAAGGCAGGTTACAGCCACCCCTCTCCTATGAGCTTCGGGGAAGAAATATTCCTCAGAGGAAAGTGAAAAGGAAAAATACTATTTATTTAACAAACACACAGAAAAAAATAAAAATGCTAAATTATAAAACCTCTCGCTGTGGACAGAAACCCGTGAAGATTTTAAAGTCCTTTCTGTGGGTGTGGTCTCTCTCCTCCTCCTCGGAGCTGGGTCAGCCTGGGCCTCCTCTGGGCCTCAGGTGGAAAGTTTTCCCAGTGAGTTCTGGTGTTCTGATGTTGTTGAAACAGTCCAGAAGAGAAGCAGGGGAAAGCCGAAGTCCCAGGAAAAAAACCTTAATTCTCTGTCTCTCTCCAGGGAAACAGCCAAAAAGCTGAGAAAAGCAGAAAGGGTGCTTCCTTCGCTCCTCAGCAGCACCAGCTATCTCTCTGTGTCCTTGAAGCACAAACTATTTTGAAAAGTTTGCTCCAATTTTTTTTTCTCTCCCCTCTTGGGCTCAGTTTAAAGGCAGAGCGAGACACAGGACTTGTTTCTGGATGATATGGGATACAACATCATAGTCACCCCAAGACATATGTGAAAGAATTTCACTATTTCTTCCTGATCCTGATAATGGATCCTACCTATCCCCTCTCTAGATCTTTCATTAATCTTTCTCTTCACTATATCTTTGAAATATCTTAATCTAAATATTTGAAATACCATATGCAAGAATCATTAAATTTTCATTGTTCTCTCTTTTGCACTACTAATGAAGAACTTAGTAGGTAGGTCTAATCCCCAGAGATCCTGCTGAACAACACCTTCTATGTAATGAATTTCTGTTTGTCATCATCCTTTGTCCACCATCACCCAGATTTTTTTTCAATTTAAAATGGCATGTCAAGCATTTGCAGTCACTGGAGACACAGAATCTTTGTACTTGATTCTTAAAAGTCTGTTGCACTTTCAGTGAGAACATGGTCTTAGGCCACCACTGCTTTTTTGGCAGGAGTGCTGAGCTGAACAAAACCAAACCGCACACAGTGCTGCAGGTAGAACTTGCTCCTTCCTTGTCACCCTGTCACAAACGGACTGAAGGAGAAACACTGGAAACAAGGAAGCAGCAGAATGCAGGTTTTTCCTGCCATGTTCTTAGCTACTTGGTTGCCCTATCATTTCTCATCTGGATCTTTCTGGCCCATTTCCTGGCACATTTTTTGACTGAGACAATTTTTCTGTTACTTCTTCATTCACATCTTAACTGTCCTGCTATGTTTATTACAGGGTTAACCCAGCAGTGAGGCACCTTTTCTGTACTTATTCTCCACAGAAGACATGTGGTTTCTTGCACTATCTGCAAAGCCTCCTCCCAGTCTAACACAAGGCCTGTCACATCTTGAAGAGAGGAAAACATAGTGGCTTCTGGAATCCACCTTCTGAGTGCAGGATCTCCAGGACATGACTGGGTGGGTGTATTCCCCTTTGACTTGCATACTGAATGGTGGCCAAACCATTGGAATGGCAGCCAAACATTTTGATCCTAACTGTAGCCAAGACTGCTTTTGCCACTCAAACACAGAAACAAGTTCAAGCACAAGTAAAAGGCTGTGTAGAAGGGACAATTGCCTGAATAACAGGGGTGAGAACTTCCAGGCTTTCAGCTAATTTTTTTTACAATTAAAGTCCTCAATCCAGTGCTCAGCTCAGCAAGGAGACAAGAAACAGTGATGGAAGCAGATCCATGACATAAGAATGTTCATTAGTGGCTTCCACTTTGTCTTATGGCCTTCAGTTCATGTTTTCATGGAAAAGATGAGAAATTATTGTGCATATTGCTACAGGCTAAAACCCCAAGCCCTTTTTATTTATCGTAATAGGTTTACTTTCTGGTTTTAAATGACCTTTAAGCTGGAGTCCTAAAAGTAATCCATAGTTCTTCCTTATTTTGGTAGTCTTTTGGTTTGTCTTTCATGCCATAACAATCTTCAATAGTATGTCATGAAAGCCACATCAGTTTTGTACCATTTAAAAAAAAAACAACAAAAAAAACCCCCAACCAGTGAAATGGACTAATAAACATGCCTTGAACAGATTAGATACAAGTTGGGCAATGTTGTAGTCTATAGGATCTGCACTCATAATCATTTTTGATCCAGCAAAGTTTATTAGCAATAGTTCACTGCAAGTCCTATCAGACCCGAGGTAAATCCATGGAGTGGAGAATCCATTTGGGTGTCAGAAGTGTTGATGCAAGCGTTTCCAAGAAAACCTTTTACTGTTAGTGTTCATGTGCCCATGACTCCATCAGGTCTTCTAGAACCCAAGTAACACCAAGAAACACCTGATTCATGATTTTTGGAAACTCCTCTTCTTTATCAGAGGATGGATTGTGAATAGTTCTCACGTCTCTGCATTGTGCAGCCCAGTGTTTCTGTTCTGGAATGTTGTAAAGAGACAGAGAGCTTGTGCAGCAGAGGGCATGTGCCTGTTGTATACCAGACACACAGAAAATTAGTAGCTAAACATCTTTCAGTTCATTTTGTACTGCAGGCAGTAAATATAATGTTCCTATGTTGCAAAGTCCCAAGCTCTCTTGGGCTCACATGGATCTAGCACAGGTTTCTCTGTTCTAGTGCACTAGGCAACCTGCAGCTCAAGGACATGTCTGGAGGGAAACATGGAGCTGACTGGTTTTATATCATAGTGGCCACAGGTGTAAACATTTCTATTCATCTGATTACTTCTAAAAAGGTTACCTCAGAATCCAAATCTTTAACATAAAAAAATTTACCGAAAATAGGACATCCACATTTTATAGCTTTGTGTATCTTTCACAATTTATGTACTTCCATCATCAAGATGTTTCTAACATATTGCACACCATATGCTTCCTTAACCCCACAGTCATCTTTAGTGAAGATCATCTTCCCACATGCTCCAGTATTATTATAATCTAACGTAAAACTTTTTTTTTTCAGGTAAAATAAGTATTCTATAACAGCTAAAATCTAAAAATAATCTTCAGTAGAATTAAAATATGCATTTAGATGCTTTTTATACTTTTTTCCTTTTTTTAAACTTATAACTAACCAAATGTAGAAATTGCTTTATCAATAAAACAGAAACATGTTTGTTGCAGTGACCCAGCCCATTGGGGGCTGTGGCAGGGGGTCTTCCCCCAGGCTTGAGAGGCAGGCTTCTTCTAAGGACATTATGTACCCCAGTTCTGTTCCTTTGATTGATCCATTGTTTCTCCCTCCCCCCCTTTTATTCCTTACATGTATGTTTTCCCTTCCCTGCTTCCCTGTTGGCCCTGTACCTTAGTCCCTCCCTTGTGGTATTCCTATTGGTCCCCTTGCCCTAGCCCCGTCTCTGTGCTGCCTCTGCACCCCAGCATCCGTGATCCCGATGTTTGGCCCGCCCTGAGAACCTCCTATATAAGGCCTGGGTCCTTCCTCCATCTTGTTCCTGGCTCCTAACCTCCCCTGCGATGAGACTGAAATAAATCCTCTCGTACAAGAACATGCCAGAACCCTTCCTGACTCTTTCATCATCTGNCCCGCGGAAGCGACTCCAGACCCTGTGGAGACGTCTTCGGGAAGGTCGCGGCACCCTCATCCACCACGCCGCTATACATGTTAAGTTCCTCTTGTGAATGCCTTTGATTGTTTGGGTTCACTCTATTTGTGGTATACCTTTAGTGACTTTACTATATTTCATGAGATGTGGAAGAAGAGGAAGTAGTGACAGTCTTCTTACACATTGGTCCATACTCATCTGCAGAAATTCAGCTGTTGCCAGCACACGATGTTTCTTGTGTTACCCCTGTGTCCAAGCTCTCTGGGATTACTGCCATCAGGAAATAATACAGAACACACTGGATTACCAGTAGCCTACTGGAATAAAAAGAAATGTTGACTGTACAGAGAAATGTGTTGCATTTGCAGCCATGTATATGGAAATAAAACCCAATTAAGGCTTTGTTTGTTAGTTAGATGTTTCCTTGTGCCTTTAGTGGACATAATTGTGTTTGAATGTTGGACATAAAATTAAAATAAAAATAAAATTGCCTGTCTTATTATGAAAAGGTTACATGGTTTCATAGAAGAGGTAATAAGAGCAATTAGCCTTTTAGTGAATTTATATGTTCTGCTTAAATGTTTGCAGTCCAAGCAATTAAGGACAGTTTTACAGCAACCAGCTTTAGATGTAAATAAGTCTAACTATATTTTACACAGCTGTGGAGTTAATGTAGGAAAATGTTGCATATCTAGTGGTTCTAGAACACAATTGTGAGTGATGTAAGTGAACCATGCACACAGTATACCTAGGATGATTAATGTATAATTAATAAGTAGAGTTTATGAATACAGATAGAAATTAAAATGCTTACTGATAAAAGTAATGCTTAAGAATTTAAATTGATTTTCTGAAAAGCAATCTCTCATATCTGTTGTTTGTTTTATCTCTTCTGGACCAAAAGGATTATGAGCATGACAGTGAACTGCTGGGTTTATGTGATAGAAAGCTTATTTGCTTGTTTTCCTTGAGCCGAACTACAACAAAAGAGCTACCTAATTAGATTTTGCTGCTGTTACTGAACACACAGTACTCATTAACATTTTTCATGTGACTCTTTGGATGGACAGACCATTTTAAAACAATTTTTAGGCATGCCTGTAAGAGCTGGATGCTGCTGCTTCAATGAAGGTGTTTAGCACACCGTGAGATACTCAGCAGTTCCACAGACACGTACACAGAGCTGGAAAACACAGTACAGCATCTTCCCGGAGCACTAGCTGGAGGTGAGAAACCCCAGGGAGCTAATCAAAGACAGGAGCAAGCATTTCCTTTAGTCATCACTGAGGCAACTACCTACGATACCAGCAAAAGCCCAAGGGCAGCACAGCACGTTCCCAGTCCCACCAAGGGAGTAGCCACCTTTTTGCTAATAAACTAAATGTCGTGGTTTGACGCGGGTTGAAATGCCAAATACACGAAATCCAATTATGTGCATAAGGGGAATATGGATTTATTGAGGAAAATGTAAAGAAACTTTGGGGCAAAACAAGGTCTACACTTAAACAGTTGCAATATAAAAGAAAGTTTATGACTAACAGAATGAAAAAAAGAACTCATAAGAAATTAAAGCAAACCTTCAAACACTTTTTCTTTCCCAATGCCTTCTCCTTTATCATAAACATTTCACAAGTGAAAACAAAACAAGAACATGGCTTTTTGGTCAGAGTTACATCTTTTTTAAGAGTCTATTTATGCTTTAGGAAAAGAGGTTCTTCTACTGTGCCATAGAGTTTTCACAAACCAACAGTCCCGCCCAGAGAAAATCTGTTGAAGTGAAAAAGGTATCTCTCCCATGAATCTTTTGCAGTCTTCCTACACTGCCAAGTCACGGGCCACAGGAGAAAATGGGGTTTTAATCTTTTAAGGATGAGTTATCTCAGCCTGAAAGCAAAAGTTCTCTGCTTCAAATCTCTAGCAGCTTCTTATAACTTTTATGTGGTCTGGCATGGGCCTCTCTGTAACAGCTCCTCACAACTTCTATATGGGCTGGCATAGGCCTTTCTTTAAAGTCACAGGCAGCACAAGAATTTCTCATCCCCCCCAGTTTTTCCAAATAAATTAAAGTCCTTTCTACGGTTTTGCAAGAAGCATTTTTAAGCTTCGCGCCAAAAAGCGCAACAGCTCTCTTTTCCTGTCGCCACTTAGCTGCCTTCCCACGTGATTTTATCCCTTCCCTTCTGTTTCTGACCTTGGAGTCTCCATGTTCAGCTTCGTCTCATGTGACTTTACTTTTCTCTTCTTTCCTCGCTGACTTGAAAGAAAAGGTGTCTTTTTCGGTTGCAGTGTGATGTTTCTTTGGCTTTGCCAAGAGCTGTGCTGGATGCAAGGGTGTCCCGCCGGCCCCGCTGTTCCCGTGTGGGGTCTCAGTGGCCTCAGATCATCCCGGCCGCATGGCCTCAGTTACAGGCTGCCTGCAGAGCAGGAACAGCTCTTCCCTGGGAGGGGAGGGCCGGCCCCGTGCCACTGCCATGCCGAGGTGGTGGGGGGTGGGGGCTGCCCAAACCTGGGCCTGGTCCTCAGCCCAGGGCCCTCTTGCCACCCCTCAGCCCTTGAAGTAAAAAAAAAAAACAAAAAAACCAAACAAAAACAAACAAACAAAAAATAAACAAAGAAACAAACAAAAAACAAAAACAGGAATGGCAGGTGCTTGCACGGGCTTTTTATATGCAAAATTGCAAAAACGATTGGCCCAAAAACCTGTCAATCAACTCAGGTTCAACCTATTACACTAAATCAGTCCTGTCTCAGGCTCAGGCCACAGAGAGGTGAGCATCTGTGTGACTGAACTCTCTCATCCTCCATGCAGAAGGGCTGCTGGCCCAGGCCTCCAGCTGAGCTTCTGATGAAAGACTTGGGAGTACAGCTAAGAAGTGTCCCAGAGCTGTGCAGACAGCTGTGTCCAGACCGGGGGAGATCCTGTGCAGGCAGATATTGTCTCCCTGACCAGTGTGGCTGATGGCCGAACAAGGGGACTCTGTCCCACATCCTGGGACCCCCATCCAGGCCTCGAACCCCAGAGTGACCTCTGCAGATGCCACCCTGCCATCGACGTACCACTGGTCACTGCAGGGCTGGCCAGCCTCAGCCAGCCCCCCTGGCCTTCCCCGCTCCCCGCTGCCATGGCAGGTCCTGCGCGGAGCCCTGCCCAGGACCAGGGCTGTTTGGGACACTGGGGCCTTGCTGTTTGGGGTGCTGCCACCCCTCCTCCCTGCTGCAAGAGGCTGGAAGCCAGGGCGTCTGGGACAAGTGGCCCTGGCATTGCTGACCTTAGTCCGGGAGCAGGTGCTGCTGGCTGGGTACTGCCCAGCTGGCCTCCCACAGGTGCCCAGAAAGCCACAGTCCAGCTCTGGATGTGGATGGTGAGGAGAGAAAGAGAGCTGGAGTGGAAACACATGGGAAGGCTGCCTGGCATGGCGGAGGAGCATGAACTGAGTGCTCGAATGTCACAAACACATCGCTAGAAGCAGATGTGGGAATTCCTCTTTTGGTAAACCCTGCCTCCCTTAAAAACCCATTCTGAGGCTGTGAGAAACTCATACCTGATCTTACAGGTAGGCAGATCCTTGTTCTCAAAACGATGGCAAGCTTTTGTCACTAAGTCTTCTGTCAGGCTTTGGCCCGGGGCTTTTTGGCCTCGACATAGCCTGGAAGGTTCGATTATGACTGCAATACAAATGAGCTATAGGATAGATAGAAATGAGTCATGAATCAGTTGGAGAAACTGGTAAGGAATGTTAGGGCAACCTTCATGAACAAGTGGGCTGCTGGGCTCCTTCCCACTCTGTGTTTGCCCTGTCTGCACCTTGCTGGGCAGGAGGGGGCAAAAGGAATATTTTTGAGTAATTTTACTGACTGCTCAGTGTTGTTTTCTACCAACTGTAAGAGTACTAACGGAGGATAGGTAGCAACTTCAATGCAAACAAAACAAGGCAGTTCTAAAAACATAATTTTTAGTTATCTGTGAAAATCTTGAGATGTTCACATGAAATTAATGTGTATGCTGTTCATGATAAGAATTACACCAACTAGTAATAAGAGTATAACTGCTCCTGAAGGCCTAAATTTGATATTACCTATATTGTTTTGATCAGCTTCAGATACTAACATACTTATAGTCAGCCCAACATGTAAATGAGAGAAAAGCAGAATCATGGAGTGTCTAGAGTAAAGATAGGCACAGTAAATATAAGAAAAAATTAATTATCTTTAATTCTCAAACCTGGACCGTAACTTGGTCTGAAGTTTTTGTCTATATGGGGTTTGAGAAAGTTGACTGCTTATTCATTATTTTCCTTTCTTCTTAGAGGTATGGGCACGAGATATGAACATGTAATAAATTCCATGTGAAAACCACTCTGCTTTGGATTAATGATACCTGGCAAGTTTAATTCTTCTGCATGTTAGACCCCAATCTTTGCCACAAGCTGGAACTCCGTGACACATCATGCATATATGAGCATTATTTGTCCCCAAACCCCATAATTATTACCAAAATATGTAATAAACTAAATAACTATTATCAAAGTAAAATTCAGTTAGACTATATTCTCATCTTAATCATTTATTAACTGATAGGTTTGGTGTCTTAATAAACTAAACATATGAATCATTACAGCTTAAAAAGATTGATGTTTTTTCCTCATTTTGACAAAGATTGCAGAAAGAACAGAAAAATATTTAAGTTCATATGTGTTTCCACTCTTTTAAATTAGAAACATTTTAAATTCAAGAAAAAATGTAAAACAAATTAAAATTTTAAATCTTGAAAGCAGAGCAACTCGAATAAATATGAATGTTCCATAGCATCTTTTTTTAAACTTTAAAAGCAGCACGGCTTTTATTTTAGGAAAGTTGAGTCATTTTTAATGATAATAGGACCAGCTTAAAAGTTGACTAACATACTGCACTTCTTAAACTGTTTGGTGTTTTATTCTTCTTTTTTTTGACTGAATATAAAGAAACATAAAAGCTATATTTTAGCCTCTGTTCTTTCTATAAAGTACTAGGCTTATTTTCCAAAGACTTTTTTCCCCCACCTCCTAAATGTGTGTGCTTATTCTAGTTTGCATTTTGATGAATTAGAAAGTGTACATTGTTCAACTTTTAATGTATCAGTCAGTAGTGTTACCTCTTTTTTCATTTTGAGTTCAGTGAACAATTGTGAGGAAAGTCCAAATACATTCCTCTGTTGTGAAGTATATAGAGCTTATCTCAGGATTAAGAAAAAAAATTAGTTCTTTTTCTTACATAGCAGAACACCTTAGTCCATCTCAGACAGAAGGAATATATTCCAGATAAGGAATCTCTGTATATGATTAGTAGAAAATAGATTCTGGGTAGATATGTATTTCTATTTTAAATAAAATTTTCTAGATTTTGAAATTAAATGAGTCAAGGTGATCCCTCCTGTTCTCTAAAAGACTGCATCATGTTATCAGTGTGGTTTCAGTTTTATGCTATGCAGTTACCCTTCACCTTTCATCCAGTTGTCACAGCTGCACTGTAAAATTATGCCATATTCAATCTTTTTGAAATTACACACTCTCAAATGGGGTTTTTTTTGTGGTTTAGAGAAACTTTCTTCTTATAGAATAAGAATTTTTGCAGTATGGGGGACAGATTGTCTCTACTTGATATGTGTATGGTAAACATCTATTGTCCAGACCTGCATGTTCCATAACAAATAATGGCCCTAGAAAATCCTCTTTTTCATAAAAGACATTAAAAGACACTACTATGTTTAGAAACCATGGCTCTTATCTAGAAATACATGTAAGCAGCCTGTGAGCTGCTGGAGTTTGGTATTTCTGCAGCATGTTTCTTCAGGTTTCCAGGGACTTGCAGTCTCTCCAGTCTGCTTCAGCAACCCCCACTGCTAACTTTCCCTCTATATATCTTTTCATGGAGCATATGGTAGGTGGCATTACTCAGCTAACAGATGTGCCTTTATGATGCTTGCAATTTTTCCTGTGCATGCAGGGACCTGTGGTATATAAACAGAGGTTGGTAACACTTGATAAGGTCATTATACCGGCTATTTTTGTTCTATGTGTCAGCAGTCTCCAGGACAAGAACTCAGACCCATATATCTGACAAAGACCACATTTTTATATCTTGCTTATTGTAGATGGGCTGTTAAGATTATTTGATTTATTAGCTTTTTATGGGCCCTCTGCTATGCTAGTATGATGGGTGCCTTGGCAGTCCCTTTCATTAATATCCCATAATAAAGTATTTATGATACCACCATTGACTCGTGGAGACATATTTTACATCTCTGCATAGTATGTTAAAAAGCTGCATAGATGTGAGCTTTGTGTCAGGGAGTAGTAAAAAGGGCTAGATCAAGTTATAACAGTGTTGACTGTGAGAGTAAGAATGAGGTTCCACTTTAAAACTCAAGAACAGTACAAGGTTATTGGTCTTCCTTTGCCACCAAATACAGTAAATATTGTGTCAGTGAAGAACATTGAAAAAGGACAAGTAGATACTGCAAGCCACCCAGGATAAATGCAGCCCCCTTAAAGGATTGTTTTATGCTCTTCTCAGCTGTGGGTTTGAGGGGGCTCCTGCTGACACAACTTGATTAGTCCCAGCAGACTTGTGCTTTCCTGCAAGTGGCATGAAAACAAATGAGGACAGTCAGTTCTGAAGTCTGAAAAATCCTATTTATATGCTTTAAATACAAAGGCCTGTAGCATGCATTAAGTGAAACCTGTGTTCTTCCTGGGTGTGCTGAGATGAGCTATTTTAATATATTCTGGGAGAATAATAAGTTCTTAAACAAGGAAAAAAAATGCTACTGGACTACACTGAGTCAGACTTTGCTCTGCTTTACATCTGAAATCCTTGGAGTGGGTGCAGAAAAAGCTATGGTACAATGGGGTTTTGTTTTTCAAACATTCTAATAATTGCTTAATAATTACTGTCACAGTTATTCAGTATAGCAACTTGTATGCATGTCTGGTGGTTTTGGTTTTTTCCAGGGATGGGTGTCCACAATTTCTGTGGGCAAACTGTTTCATTGTCCAATCATCCTCACAGTGAAGAGGGTTCCCATCTAGGTTCCAGGACTTCCAGCCATATTCTTTCTCCATGGACAGTTATCTCGCTTGAAAAAACCCACCAGCTTTCTGTAATCTGTTGACCCTTTCCTTAACTGCAAAGTAAACAGAAACCTTTGCCTGTTAAAATGCAGATTTGGCAAACAAACATACAAAAAACCACCAAACAAACAATAATATGCGTATAATTTTTTTCAAGAGTTTTCAATGTCTATATATCTATTCAGTCATATATTAAGAGGTATAAGTAAACCATAGGTTCTGAATGAAAATCCTCTTCAGTATGACCAGAAACATGCTGTGGGGGTGGCTTAGCCTGATTATAAGCCGCAGCCCACTGGGTGGCACCCTGAAGATTGCTCTTCCCCTTGATCTGGAAAGTTCTGTTAAGTTCGGTTCTGCATTTGTTCTGTGTTACAACTCCCGCCTCCCAAACTCCCTCATTGGATTGTATCCCAGTTGTGTCCTCCCCTCTCCCTGTCCCTCATTGGTTCCTCTTCTGTTACTGCCCCCCTTGAAAAAGGGTCTCCACGCCCCTCTCAGGGCCAGTCCAGTTGCTGAATTCGCTAGTCTAGTTGCTGAATTCGCCAGTCTAGTTCCTGAATTCGCCGGATTAAAAGCTTCTTGGACTGAGCCCTTTCCGCCTCCTTTGTTCTTGGGACGCTTTTGCCATAGATCAGGCTACCTGGTGCGAGCTGCCTGAAGAGGGAAAAAAGCGCATTTTCCACCCGGCTCTGAGATTCTCCGTGGCGTTTCCTCTGCTGCCTGCTGAGCGGCGAGGACGCTTTGGAGACATGGCTGCGCTGCCTCTGGCTTGTGAGCTCGGCCAGGGAAAAACCCGGAAAGCGTTCAACATGCAAAAGCAATTCAAGATATCTACTGGAATAAGAAATCAAGACTGAAGAAATAAACAACCTGACACCTGTAAGAATAAAACCCATTAATGGTAACAATAGAAGAAATTCTGCATCATTTTGGTAGACTAGAATTGAGCAGTCAACATAAAAAGATAACTTGTAAGAAAAGTATCTAATAGCAAATAAAGTGTTGGTTAAAGGATTATAAATAAAGTACAGACTATAATAACATATGGTAAACTATTCAAATTTGGCACTCCAGTACAGATCAAATTTTTTTTCTCTGTCTTTCCTCTTACATAGCATCAAATACTAATGACTAATTGAATCTACAAAGCCAGGTTAAAAAAAGTACTCAAAATTGATCATGTGCACAATTTATATTGTTAGGTTTAGCTTGTTTTCTGAGAAAAAAGGGATATGTGGTCTTCATTTTTGACAGTAGACACCACTAATGATAAACCAACTATGCTATGCAGTCTCAAAAAAGTCTGACAAACATCAGACACATACTCTGGTGTAGTGTTTTGTCACGGTCAGCGCCAGTGAGAGTACGCACCACCAAGTTATAGCACCTCTGTCTTCCCCTCCAGCTCTCCCTGTGGTCCCAGGAAACTTCCAGTCCAGTGCACAGTCACCCAAATTAAGGAACAGGAGATTCAAGGTGGTTGGTCACTGGAACAGGCTCCCCAGGGAAGTGGTCAGGAAACCAAGCCTGTCAGAATTCAAGAAGCATCTGGGTGATGCTTTTAGTTATATAGTTTAGTGTTGGGCAGTCCTGTGAGGGTGTTGAACTCAATTATTATAGGCCACTTACAACTTGAGATGTTCTGTGGTTCTATCATTCTCTGACAAATACCTTTCAGCCTTGCAGTTATTTTGCCTTCTAGAGATAAGTTTGAACATGTTTGCATTGAAAAGTCTCACATATTCAGGGTGAAAGCTCTTCATAGAGATATGGTATACAAGGCAAGTGGCTGTGCATCCTTCTAATTCCTTTTTGCAGGAAAAAAAGCACTTCCAACTGCACTGTGTCAAGGCGCAAAGCTTCTCTGATTAGTAGGAATGTTTGAACTCATATCTGAGCAGGTCGCTTTGGAAATATTACCACCTCTTTCTCTGGTTTCTTTGAAGATTAGGTGCTAGATGGTGTTCAGCTTTCCAGGCCTATTGGAGTGAGAAACTTTTGGGCCAGACAAGGAAGCATCCAGGACTCAATGACTGTTAAACTGTTTGGGTTTGGGTTGTATGTTGGGATTTATGTGCCTTTGTGCATCCGCAGTGTGTTCATTCATAGACATGCAACCTGGTGAACCTAAATAGTTGCCTTTTTTACTAGTATCTAAGAAATTTCCTAAATAACAGCGTTCATCAAATGTGGTCATCTACCAAGTTCTCAAAACATTATTCACTCCAATAAGTATTACACCATATAAACACAGATTCTGAGTAAGTTAAAGGGGTCTGAAATCCATGGGATTAAAAATGCGTTGGCTCTGGACAAGGATCTACCACAACTGTGTTCTCCTTCATATAAAATATATGGAATCATCATCCCTGTAAGTGTTCAAAAATATGCAGACGTGGTACTTAGGATCATGGTGTAATGGTAGACCTGGCAGAGTTAGGTTAATAGTTGGACTTGGTAATCTTAGAGGTCTTTTCCAACCTTAATGATTCACTTTTCAGAGAAATTGTTTTTGTGAGTGTGTAATTTGATTTAGATAACTTGTTAGTGATATAAAGAGATCAAACTGGATCACACTTTAAAAAGCATTTCTAAAGGGGATTTTTCACAAGAGTCTGATCTTCCAGCTTTTTTTCAACTTGCCATTGAAATACTGCCATTTTTCCATTTGCTCTGCCAAATTTACAGTAGTGTCCCCTGTGCCTAGTTATTCAATGCTCAAGTGGTGAGAGCAACAGAACTCTGAATCAGCTACGCACTCAGGTCTCAAAGTAAAAGTAAAAGTAACCCTCTGAGTTGTACTTTTGTCAGACATCTCATCACCTCATGTCCCAGGCAAGGGATTCTGGTCTCAAGAGGACAGCTAAGACTGAGAGTTTCATTTACCTTACGAGGGAAACACAGTGAACAGGTTCAGACATCATTATTACCACAACACAGTAGAATATGAACACAGCTGTAAACAGAGAGACTTGGCATTGGACTGAAGCAAAGGCTAGAATTGTTTAAAAGATTCTGTTCCTCAATTCAGGGCTTGGTCATTAAGCAAATCAATAAAATATCTACTCATTAATTATAGAATTGTATAGGATTTTATATTTAAGTGCTATGCAGAAATTAACTAAAATTAAGTAATTTAGGAAATATTCCAACCATAGCAACTATAACACACTGGGTTTTATTTAAAGGGATAGAGAGAGGCTATAACTTGAAAACAGTGCTAAACACTAACACAGCATAAAATATTAGGCTGTATATTTTAAGGCCTTTACACGAATATAGTAAGTTGTAAAGATTAATTTTAAGCAAGTGTGAGTCGCTGCATTTCTCCTTTATTCCTTGTGGTATACTAAATACTGAGTTTTCAATAGATGTAATGATAGCACAGTATTCTAAGGCTTTCTGTGTTTATCTAGAGGACAAGAAACAAAAACTGTCTATCTAGTATGCTTAGAAGATGCATCTATAGTTATCATAGTGTGAAGTCAGAGGGAATAAAGGATGACACTTTCCTAACGCTATGCTTATCAGAGCTGGATTTACTGTAATCTCTACGTAGAATTTGGAGCACTCTTCAAATTTATGTACCAGCATGTTCCCCATTTAACAGATGGGGATGTTGCAGTCCTTCATAAGAAAATGTTCTAAATATTCCAAAAACCCTATGGTTTAATCTCAAATGTTGCTTAACTACATAATGAAGGCCTATGGTATTTGAATGAAATCATACAGTTTGAATTAACGTGATTCAAAACATAAACATTGATAGTAAAACTGAGTGCATACATATGAATATGTAACTACTGCCTAGTGATCATTTTCTTTGGAAAAAATTTGCATTCAAATATCAAGCAAGTGATGAGACACCAGCCCTGGGAATACAATACAAGTTTTCACAAAGATTGTGCTGCACGGGCTCTGAATTGAAAACAGACCTTCCCCTGTGTAAGTCCTCTTTTACACATTCTGCTTCAGCAGAAGAGAACTACTGTGCCTATCAGATTAAGAATTTGTGTATCTAAGAAAAATATTTTCCCAAAAAAAGATTAAAATTATGTTATACTGGGAAAGTTCCAGAATATCTTTGGTAATAATTTTTATGCAAATAGCATCTTGTTTCAGCCTACAGACTTATGCAATTAATACAGATTTTTTATGTACAGCAACTTTGTAATAAACCCCCTTTCTCAGTGCCATTGGTTAAAGTGGAAAGATTCTATTGTCAATTCCTGAAAAGATGAAAAGAGAACCATAGCAGAGGGGAGAAAGGCAATATATGGAACTTTTCCCAGGCATTCTGACTATTAATAATTGAAAATCCTTGCAATGATGTGAGCAGGATTACTAGCACAGGTTTTGAAAAATAACCTGTTTTGTTATTTCCCTTCTAACCATCTCTGCACCCTTGGTGAACTCCTGACAGTGTCTGGTGCCTGTGCTGTTCAGACACTGCTATGAAGTGCATGTTTCCTACAGCCCTGAGTCCAGGGAAATTTAGAAGTCTTGTGCTATCTTGTTTCTGTGAAGAAAATATTTTTATCTTGGGAAAGAAAGATGGCTTGATTTGAAGTACCACTCAACAGATCCTAGAACTTGATGGAAATTGTACAGCTCTGTGTTAAAGTGATTTTTAAAACTAGTAAAAGCATGGCTATAGCATAATTACAGCCAAGTCTGCCTGTATTCTGATTCTGAAAACTGGGTAAAGCAATTTTCACCTAACAATAGTCTGAACGTAGCTTTTGTGATACTCACTTCCAGAGTGATTTTCTGTATTTTGCAAGACAATCTTTTTATAGTATTCACAAACACTTCTGCACTGCCACTTCCCCTCTCTTTTCTAGAATAATATGAGTATCCTTTTCATTTGTCCTCTGCTTCTGGTCACTTTTACATCAATTCTCACTGAATTATGAAAGTATGCACCCTTTTCCTTTGTATTCTACAAGGATAGAAAATTATGACTATTGTGATTTCCCCTCCTCAGTCTCTTTTTTTCCCTCAGGCTTACAGATAGACTGTCTCGCATTTCAGATGTGTACACCTATCTCTTTTCTTCTGGCATCCAGGCCTCAATTAGGTAATTTAACTATACATGTTCAACATTTTAGTAACCTGGTACCCTTATACCTTCTCTCTCTGTTCCACGGAGCACTAGAGATCTTTAGAAGATGGTAAAGATTGTAGCTGAGCTTTCTATACCAGCAATACAAAACTTTGCTAAGACCCTATTCATAAGGTCTCTTTTCCCTGACTTTTAGGCTGGGTGTCATTAGTCCTCATTTTTGAAAAGAAGATATATTATACGGTACTCTTTGTATAATATATGTGGCTCCACTTTTTTCCCTGAAAGATTACATATGTGGTTTGGTGGCTGAAATTGGAACACCACATGTTCCTGCAATCTGTCCATCTCTGACAGCTTCGTTTCTTTATTCAGTGGCTGCTCTGGCGCTGATGGAGGTTTCAGAAGAAATTGTCTATCATTCGCGTGGGGTTGTCACTTGTATGAATCA
>WEIT01036058.1:272866-295957 GCA_013389985.1 Dryoscopus gambensis | reverse complement strand
CGAGAAACAAACATTCTTCAATTTTTCCCAGATTCAGTTGTTCAAAATAAATACAAATAAATATTGAAAGCGTAAATCCTCAATTTTACAAGTCATTTGGATTATCTCAAATTGTTTGTCAGTAATAATTAGGCATCTTGATTCTAGAATGGCGGAAATAATTGCATAAAATTAGGAAAACTACTGTAGTTGGTGTTTCTTCTTTGATTATATGGTCTTCAATAATTTAAGAAGCTTCTATTCAAATTACATTTTTTTCTAGATGCTAGCAAAGCATTTGGATAATGAAGAAGTCAACCAGCTTCCTGTAGTTCTTGAGGAGCCTGCCATGGCAAGTTTTCTGGGGTTTTGTAGTTGCTGGTTTTTGTTTGTTTGTTTCACTTAGTAATAATCTTTATGATATGCCTAATATTCATTTATTCCGTATCGCTTATGTCCAGCAGTTTAGAACCTAAAGCTTATTAGTCTTTTTCATTGGGAAGGATCCAAAGTCATACCTGACAAGCTATATTGCATTAGGATGTAGGACTGTCTTTCTTTCGGAAATATAAGTGTCTCAGAGATATTTGTCTTTAGACTTCTGAAGTTCAGCAGAACGGAGCAGGAGAAGAATTGATGCCTCGTACAGGGAAATTTCAAACTTAGTTCTGATTGCTTGCGGGACATGCCTTACACTATCTGGACAAATAGCACAAAAATGTGGCTCAAACCTGCCAGAGCACATTTTGCATCTTGATACCAAGATTGTGAACAGGAAAATTAGGGGTGTTGAGTTTTGAGGTTTTTTGAGAGTGTAGAGGAGATCTGAGGTTCCTGTCCTGTTGCCAGAGGCAGTGGGGCCGTGAAGGGCCTGGGGCACAAAGCTGAAGGAAATCTCTAGTTAGCTGTCACAGTATAGAATGTATGTTATGACTATAGTTTGCGCTGGGGTTTTTTTCTGAATATCTGAACACCCCTCTCCTATAGACACGATCTCATACTTGTCTTTCAGAGATATTCCGTACACTGATATATTCAATTCTGTGTGAATACACGTAGTTGATGTATGTTTCCACAGGACTTCCTTTGGGATTTCTTGAACCACCAGGAGGGCCCACGGATAAGAGATCGTTTAAGCCATGGAGAGATCAATCTAGAAACATTTCCCAGAGAAGTAGCTAATCAGATATTTGGATTTGCTATTACTATTCTCTGCAGATTCTCAGATGAGGATATGTTTTTGCTCAAGGTAGGGACCAATATTTTTCTCAGAAGATTTTTTTTTCAGTTATTTTGGATACCAAATACAATTTTAGAGAGTTTTATGACTGAATCTCTCTTGACACCTGCTTTTTGTGCAAATGAAATATTCCTCCAAGCAAAAAAATTGTGAAAGTATTTTTTTGCCTAGTTTTGTAGTGGAATAACTACAGAAAGTTTTCCAAAATGTTAACCTTTCTTGCTGTACCTTTGGTTTTGTTGGTTTAACCAGTCCTTATTCACAAGGTTGATCCATAAATTATAATGATTCCACTTAATTTTGTCAAATTGTGTTGATGAACTAGCCTGTTTGTCTGCAGAATTATCTGAAAGGTATGCAGAACATCTGCAGCTCACCCACTGAGGTATGTAGTGTATAGTGATTGAGATTTTTTTTTCCCCTGAGACACTGTAAATAATAGTGGATTGCTAATGGAAGCATTATTTGTATCCATACTTACACTATGAATTTTTAAACACTTCTTGCCTAGCACTATCTTTCTCAGCATTAGCAATTATTGTGTTTGCTCTTCCCAGTTTCCTGTTTATATTTGGGATTACTTCTTTCAGTATCACACAGCAACCTGTGAGATAAATCTTCCATTCATTAGTTGCAGCTCTTTTTTAGTTTCTCAAGATGTATTGTGTGCTGCTGCGTTAAGAGAACACTTGGTTGCTTTTCTATCAGCTGCTGTCAGGTTTCATAATTAAAATATGTGAAATTAAGCTTTAACCACTCACTGTGCTGACTATTTTTTTCAGCCCTTAGACATTCGGAAAAGTTTATTGATGTCAGTGCTATAGGTGGCTTGCATAAAATGAACTGTAAGTCTAGGTCTGCATATGATTAGGACAGCTCAGAGAAACTGTTGTGTGTTGTCTGTGATTTTGTAAATCAGGAACACATGGTCATAAAACCACTGATGAACTGTGCAAGTTGCTACCGATCTCGATTTCATCCAATTTCCCAACTCAAGAAACAGGTAGGTACTTCCATCTGTGAAAGCACTGGGGTCCTTAAAATTGTGACTCCTCAAAATTAGTCTAATTCTTTTCTTCATGCTTTGATTGTCCTAAAAAAAAGTTAAAACCTTACTTGTTTGTTTGTTTGTTTATTTTTCAAAACTTAAAGGAAATTACAGTTGCTACAATGATATATAATTATGCTCACTCCTATTAATGCAATTGATACTGTATTTGTGTTCTAGATCACTAAATAGCTTTATTCTTACCTGAGTATTTGCTGTTTTGTAGTTTTCTTAATCTCTTCATGCTTTTTTGCATGAACACTGCTAGGTCCTGTCTCCAGGAATCTTGGATTAGGCTATTACTAAGTTTTTTACTGTATGAAGGCTAGCTGATGAAGAATCTGTCATGGTAGCAGAATGTGTTTTCCATTGTCATGGTAATTCTATGCCAATCAGTTTAATGAACTGCTTGAGGATGTTCCTTTTATTGATTTGAGATTGCAGTAGGCATACTTAGTTCTTTTACTTTTCCACAGCATTCAAACAGTGGGTTACAAAAGTTATCTTTGTTAATTAATTTTTTATATTAAAAATATATAATACTAAATTAGTTCATTCAGATAATGTTTTAGCATGGAAGTGTACAACAAGGCTTTTTGCCCTAACCTAAACCTTAACAAATGAAGTTGGTTTACACAATTATGACTAGTGAACAAATAACTTACTGCTTGTTGCAGTGTTTTTCTCAATGTGCCACTAAGAAAAGCATGTTAAAGTCTATACTTTACAAAAAATGTTTCGTTATGTGTTTCTGAGGTGCTGGGATGTATGAAGAGCATCCACTTATGGCCTGAATTGCCAACAGTGCCTGAGGAACAAGTGCAAATTACTAAAGGGTATGTATCTGCTGTATAAGATTATTTATAAGCTATAAAAAGTAAACTTCCTTATTCTGAAAAGGACTTGGTAACCAGTGGCAAACTTTATATGAGATATTAATAAGAAAAAGAATGTAGCATTCTATTGTTGTTTGAAAAGGATGAAGTCCTTAATAATACCACTGGAGGAAATTGTACTTTAGAGCTGAGAGAAGAAACTCTATTGCATCTATCATAAATTCAGTATGCTGTAGGATTTTTATGAATGAATTGAGGATTAAGGGGTTCTGAAGATTGCTGACACTGAGAAAACGTTGTTTTAGTTGGAGAAAGAAAATCATGCTTATAAGGTAGAGGGAAAATAAATAATATTAGAGAGTAAGAGTGGACACTGAATCCACTGCTATCCCAAAAAATCTGCATCTATGCCATTTAAGAAATAAATGAGTACTACACAGTTTTATAGTATCAAATCTTATTTTTTTTCTTTTCTTTTTAAGGTTGGAAGGAAATGCTGAAGCTGATACTTTAATTTTGATGATATCTGAAATTATATCTGAGTTGCAGCATTATATACCCCAGAACTGCTGCAGTTCAGATGATCTAATCAATAGTGTACTAACAGAGAGGTGAGTTTGATGCCCTCCTGGTTCCTGCTGTCAGCTTCTGCTTGAGCCCAACGTAAGAACTCTCAAAGCTATCATTTCCCCGTTTGCAGAGAAACGCTTGAAATGTTGTATGCACTTTTCTAGTGTTGTTGCTGACTTAACCTGAAAATTTTGGGATTGCAGCTGAACATCATCTTCAAAATGAGGATGAGACGTTGTAGATTTTGGAATTGCAGTAGAGATTTTACTTGGAAATTAGCCTGAAAAAATAACTTTTTTTTTCAGACCACAAAAGCAAAATGTTTTAAATATCTGTGTACTTGCTAGATTAGGTTGGTTTTAGTCTGGTTTGTGCTAAAAGTGTGTCAGAAATTCATTTTAATGTGCTTGATGTCACAGCTGTGTGTGTCATTCAAAATGGCAATATGCCACTATGTAATTCTATTCTTCATGCTTTAATATCAAGATTCAGAAAGAGAAAATATCTTGTTATACTTCGTGTCAGACTGGGAGGTATGTTAGTTCCAATTATGTCTGACTTGGAATAATGATCCAAATAATTTGACTTTTTATTGCCACTCTTAGAGCAGCCTTAAGAGTCCCATGACTAAATGAATATGTTGGAACAAAACACTCCTAATCAAACCCATTAGGCATGGCCAGCATAGAGCAAAGAGGATTTTACGTGTTGCTTTACTTCTGTAACATGTGGGTCTTCTGCTTCCTACCCGCCAATCTACAAATTTACCATTTGTGAGACAAAAGCCTAATTATTGAAGTGTTAAACCTTTTTCTTAGCAGTTTCTGCCTTTATCACTTCAAATCATTAATGTTTTGCTGTCTCAGAGATAAACTGAGCATGAGGGAAATTAAGAAACACTTCTATAAGAATAGAGTGTTTAAAGTGATGTGTGACACATCAGTGTAGCAGATATCATCAGCAGGAAGATATTTGGTTGCTTTAACAAAGCATGATCTGGTGTGGTGTTGATTAAAAAAATGGCTTCACCACCTGCATTTTACACAATGTTAAGTCTGCTTCTTGTTCTGCCCAGAAGAAAGACCACACACTAATGGGAGCACTAATTAATAGCATTTGTTTCAGTGAGTTCTATTATGGTGGATGTTAATTCATTATGAGTTAAGCTATGGTGGGAGGCTTCAACCACAGCCCTGCTGTGATTTGATGTGTTCAGTGTATCATTTCAGCCAGGCAGTTTTGTTTATTGTGGTTGTGTTTCTTTGATCTGAAATGGGAAACATATTCATCATAATCAGTTTTGCATTTATATTCAATGAAGTGATAGAAAACACAATCACTATCCCTACTACACGGATCCTTGCTTTTTTTCAGTCATGAAGTAAGGGCAGTTTGTTTCCAGGTTTGCTGAATTAAAACATTACAAGTTAAACCACACTTAATACGAAATGTATCCTATGTTAAATCCAGCTAACAAAAGATTGACATTGAAAATCCCTTCCTGTTTTGGAGGCTGCTGACAGAACTTTGTGATACGCGTGTTTGCACGCTGTATTCCCCGCGACCTGTCCTGGAAGTAGTGGTGGTACTCCGCAAAATAAGCACGCAGTGCCATCAAGTGTCCCAGCAGGTTATTGCCGGCGCTGGGCTGCGATACGCGCAGTGGGTGAACAAGACTCTGCGTTCTCGCCAGAGGCACAACTACCTGCGCATGCTGAACAGGTGGGCTGCTGGTTTTGCTTTGCTGTGTGGTTGGGTTTATGAGAGAATGGCTGCACGCTGCTGTTGCTGCCTTTCGGTGGATTCACCTGGAAGTTTAAAGTCAACAATGTTCACGCGTTAACCATTTCAGAGTCAAATGTCAACCAGATTTCTATTAAGTAGCAATATTGAAAGAACAAGAAAATCTCAAATTGGAGACTAATTAAATGAGGATTGTTGGATTATATCACTCTAAATTACAAGTTTTCCAGTTAAGTATTACTTGAATATTAGATTGTGTTTTTCTAGTTTCTAGCTTTTCCTATTTTGGTATGTAAATACCATTCAAGTTTTATCTGACTGCAATAGGTTTAACTGATTTGAAGATTTATTCTACTTTAGTTTGCTGCTTTTTATCATTACACCTGAATCAGCCTCTTTATAGATAGAAGAGATATTGTTTAATATTTTATTATTTTTTTTCCTAATCTTAAGGGCTTTCCAGAGTTTTATAAGTATTATGTTATTGGCCAGGTTATGTTTCTAAAAATGTTAGCCATATTATTTAAGGAACATAGCTTAAACTGACAACTGATGATACACATCTGTGATTCAGTTGATCTATAGTTTATTATCTATTATCTAATGGGTGCTTGCGAGTTTTTCTTTGGAATCTTAGGTATTTGCCTTCTTTCCCCCCCTCTTTTTTCAGTTTATAGTCTTTGTTTATTTTTCAGTGATTTGCAATGCTTTTTTGCTGAAGGACATTTCATAGTCTTTCTTTTTTTCCTGACTTTGCAATATCCAGCAATTTGGGTTGGGTGTAGAAGTCTGAAGAATTTTTATATATATATATATAGATGATTTCTTTTTAATTTGGTTTTAGTTTGTTTATTTAAGTTTTGGGTTTTTTGTTATTTCTAGCATTAAATTTTTATCACCAGTGTTGCGGCTCATCTTGCTATTGATTACTCTGGAACTAGTCAGTGTTCATTCAGTTTGTAAGAAGAATCCTTTTGATTATCAGCAGTATCTAAAGTGAGTATATAAATTTACTTTATGAAAATAGAAATTGCCTGAGAATTCCTTTTTGATCTGTACTGTAGAGATTTTTTATCATTATAGTGATAATTTTATCTTGGACAAAGTTCACTCAGGAGCTAAAATAACTTGGTTGAAGTGTAGGTGGGGAATATTAATACATAAAAGCTGCATTTAATATGTTGCTCACTTTACACTTTGTGTGTTAATTAACAGTTGGTTGGATATCACATACATTGTGAAACATTTGACCAAGAAAGCAGAGGAAGCCATATGGGGAAAATTCTGTCACACATTTGGTCACTGTATTCTTTCTATGGTAGTGTTAGTTGCAGTTCTGAAAATCCTCGCATCTTACTGTGAGAGGGAGGGAGTGGTTGTTCTCCAAAAGCAAAGCAAACCTTAATGTATTGATCATCCAATCATTTGGAGATTTGGAAACAAAGATGTTTGCAGCTTTGAATCAGGCACTGTGATATACTTCTCTTTTTTTAAAAATTTTTCTTTTTAAATCCTTAAAAGACTTTTTCTCTAATGTTATTTCTTGTAGGTTTTTGAAGTCAGTCTTGCAGTACACTGAAAACTTGGTGACATACACAAGCCCTGAGAAAAACAAGTGGGATGAAACCATGGAACTTACAAACAAGATTTTTATAAAAATAAGGAAAATCAGTGACAGAAAGCTGATGTTAATGCATCTAGCTACGTGAACTAAATGAGCTTATGCTTGTCTGGACATTGTTATATCTAAATAGCTATGGAGACCTCATACTTGATCAGTCTAATACAAACAAACTTCATCAGTCATTTTCAAATTTTGGATGCAAAATTTAGTCGTTTTATCAGAAGGTAGCTGTTGATACTAGAGATGAATGATCAAGCTTCCAGAGAACGGATTGTTTGTCCAATCCACTGAAAAAGATTTACTGTGAACTAAATCAGGATGATACAAGTTCTTCTGTATATATATTTTGTGGTTTGTACATTGATTTTTTTAATATTTTTTAAATTTCCTACTCTACTGAAAAATACCTAGGAAAAAAGTGTGAATAAAAGCTCTGGAAACTTTTAAATCCAAAAAGTAATATTTTACTTTGGAATACATTAGATATTATGTCAGAGACTGTATTCAACAGGTTAAGAAATTATGAACTTACAGCATAAAATAGTGCTTATTGGCATCTGTAGTTGTTTTTAGTTGTAAACAGTCTGATCTTGTTCTGAACTCTGAGGCAGAGCTGGTAACACAGTGACCCGTTGTTTATATATGAGGATTTAAAGGAAACAGGTTGGAATAACTTCTACACAGTATGTGTTTATTTTGTTTAATTTCATCTGCTCATTCCAATACATATTTAGTTAGTTAATTTCACACAGAATGAATATGAACACGCACATGCTCGCAGACATATTCACTGTGGTTTAGAAAGCTATCCTCTTATTGCACACAATATTAATTTGAATACTTTTTTTTCAAAATAAATTCTCCCCCTTTTTCATCACCAAAGAGAAGAACTTTGAAGGAATGCATAGATTGAAGAACAGATTCACAGAAGACCACCAGTGCCTCTCCATTTGCTTTCTCCTATGGAGAGTAAAACCAGGGGGTAGTGTCTGGAGAATGTTTGGCTCTACAAAGGATTAAAGATTCATGTTACATTTTAATAAGCTTCTTTGCAATGTTTCTGGACTGGGAATCACAGCTAGAGAATTACTAGTTTGGTTTATTCAGTGTGGGGGATGGATGTAAACTAAGATCATATTGCTTCCTTTATGCTACTCTTGAAATATATCGTGTGTGTTTGAAATTTAGCTTTGTCACTTTGCAAGGGTTCTTTTGTTGCTATGAAACTAAATTATGTGAAGAAGTTTGAACTAGATAAAATAGATTAAATGTAGAAATAGAGAATAATTAGTCAAATGTAGTGTATGAGCCATAGGCTAAAGTTTCAGCTTTTTAAAAAACCTGAGCCAGCAAATCCTAATTATAGTTTTGGAGGCTTATTTTGTACTTATTGACTTTGCTCAGATATATTAACTTTGTTAAGTGTGTCTTGGTAGTGACATTTATAACGACACTTGCTTTGACGGTGATAGGTATTCCAAGGCAAAAATCACTTAGTTTTATGTATTCATTGTAGGAAAGAGATCAAGAAATTAGCACGTTTTGAAAGTACATAAATATTTTGAAAGTACATAAATGTTTTAAAAGTACATAAATGGCTGACACACTTTCTCCTTTTGAAAGTGCATTCATGTACCAAAAAGCACCTTATAGACCACAGAAGTGTATTTTCAACAATACACTTCCATTCTGTTCACTTCATTTGCTTTTACCTAAGATGGAGCACATTGACTGTCTCTTCTTTCCGAATTAGTGCCACAGATGTGATTTGCTGTAAGTTTGCAGTAAGAAGCATGAAGGATTTCTGGAAATTTTGTCAAAGATGCTTTTTCAGTTTGTGTTCTTACCTCTGAAGCTCTCTGATGGGAGCACTGCTACCATCTATTGTTAAACAAATCTGGAACAGGTTGGGACAATCCAGTTATTTATTCTGACTTAATGCTGTCATTTGCCAGAAGGGCTTATGCATGCAGGGTTTGTGGTTTATGACAGCCCTGTATGTCACTTGCATGCATGGCTTACAGGTTTTTCCTGCTGTTAAAAGAATTGTGGAATGGAACTGTAGAATAAGTGTATATCCTACAGTGCACATTGAAGAACAAATGGCAAGAGATATGGTAGTGATGCCTTGGCCACCTAAAAACAGAGACTAAACAAGAATGAGAGAATAAAAGTAGGTATTTGTTTGAAGGGCCTTCAAAGGTACACCCTGGGCAGTCAAAAGGCTACACCCAAGATGGACCCTGAGTCACAGGTTCTTTTATAAGTTTGGTTCATTTGCGTATCAGGGTTAATTTTCCAATTGTAACCTCAGTTAATGATGTAATTTCTCCAAGTTTGCCCCCCTCTTCAGAGGCTTTAATTTACATGTTTTAGGGCCTGGTGTCCTTGAAGAGCAAACCTAGAGAGGTTTGTTATGTCTAACCAGCATGAGAGAACAGCAGCTTACAGGCCACACAAAACTTCAGTTACACACTAAGCAGTATAGGATTTAAAAATATAAAAGTTAAACCTAAGGCATCAGTAGAAGTCATTGGGTTTGTCCTTTATCAGTTACTTTTCCACTTACATTGCTCATCTTTTCCATCTCCTTAGAATCACTTTTAAGATATTAGAAATAGTCTAAATTCTGAACATTCAGCATTCCTGAGAGCAAAAGAAGCTTGGAATAACTACGTATCTAGATATACCTAGAATTACACCAAAGAATGTTTTCTTCCAGGTGTGGTATTTCATCCCAGTATTACTTGGATCTGATTTAATTGCTGGCCTTGCTCCCTGAGGTCCGTGTTTTCCTTGAGGTATTTACTCAGAGAATCAATATAGACACACATGTGAAATTTGCAGCACCCTGTGAGGATAAGTGTTGAATTACTTTGTTTACAGGGATAATGCTAATGAGGGAGTGAAGATTCTTAAGTCAGTTATTCCAAGTTCAATTAGTCAATTTATCACAGAATCACAGAATATGCCAAGTTGGAAGGGACCCACAAGGAACATTGAGTCCAAGTCCAGGCCTTGCACAGAACCATCCCCAAGTGTCACACCATGACCCCGAGACCATTGTCCAATTCTTGAGCTCTGTCAGGCTGGTGCTGTGACCACTTCCCTGGGGAGCCCATTCCTATGGATGGAGAACATTTTTCTAATATCCAGTTAAAGTTATGTCTCCTGACATAACTTTAAGCCATTTCGATGTTTGTGATTTTTAGTACCTTCTAGGGAGCATCAGGATCGACCAGAAGTTCACTGAGGTGAGCACTGCACAAGTACAATGAAATATCTTTTATAGTAGGCATCTGTGTGTAGAAACAAAGCTTGTCCTTTATGTTCTTTCAGTCATTCCCTAGTTTGTGCTCTCCTCAGTGGCGATAGGAGGGGTTAGAAACAGAACCATGTGTTCTTATTCAAACATGGTACCAGCAACTGAAAGTAATTAAAACCTTTTTGGGGTTGTCATCACTATTGCATTATACAGAAACGTTTACATAAGAGATAAAGCAACAAATTTGATTTACTTCATCTTTTAATGTGTCCCATCTAGTGGTTTTCAAGCAGCCTGATGGCCTTTGAAAAGAACACATGGTGGCAGTGTTTGGTAATTCAAAATAGCACTCCATGCTGACATTCACTTTCTTATCGCTTTTCTTAGGATGTGTATTAAAAAAATCAAGTCTTCTTCCAACTTCATCAGTTTTGTTTATATGTGTCTCTAATAGTGTCTTCTGTTGAAATTTGTTTTCTCATTTGTTTCAGATCACTTTTGGAGAAACTGAATGTGTCCGAAAAAGATTTTTGAAAACATTTTAGTAGTTAAGTAGAGATTCATCACATTTTCCACCGTACTTGCTCAGGACTCTTGGAATTTGTCAGAAGTCCATCAGCTGCCCCTCTCCCTTACACAGTTTAAGAGAATGAGTTCTTTGAATTTAATAAATAATTTATTTTAACAAATTACTGTTTTTTACAAAACATGAGTATTGATATTCCCAAAAAATAAAATTTCAGATTGTCATTTATTAATTGCAAGAAGCAATTTTGACAGTACCAAAAAAATTTTTCTCAAAAGCAATATATATCTTTGAACAAAAATAATAATTGTCAAGAAATACATTTATTGAGAAAATTTCACTAAGGTCTCAGCCTTACTGCTTTGGTAATGATTTTTCAGTCTGTTGAAACTGAAATGTGCTATTCATGTGCTGCCCTGTGAAGAAGAGCTAGTTGAGCATTGCTTGTTGGGTGGCCTTTGAAAACCTTGTCCACAGTAGCAATTTCAAACCATGTGGAGAGGTTACAGTTAGAAAAGATTTTCATTCACATGAAGTGATTTTTGCACGCTGTGAAGTCTTGTGTAGAAATGTTGGAACATCCCCAGCAGAGCTTGTTTTTGCCTTACGCTATGAGTGCATCTGGTCCATGTGTGGTGTATCACCTTTTTTTCATAAACTGGTCTGCAGATGCAGAGCAGATTCCTGGCTGGTGTAAACTATTCCTGTTCCATCTTCTTCAGGGCAGATCCTTTACTCTGGTAAGGATCTTCCCCATTCTGTTTCAGTTTCCCTTGAAGGGGGTTAGTTTCTATCTGTACATCTTTTTCAGGCTTGTGTATTTTCAGGGGACTGGAAGAAAGAGACACGTAGTTCAGATAAAATTGCTCTATAGAAAAACCTAATTAATTTAGGGGCTTACATTGCAGGGAAGTGAGGATCATGTGTGGGACTTCACAGCTACAAACCAAATTCTAGATTATTTAATATCTTTGTGTTTCAGGAAAAACTTCACCTAGACTAGAAATGAGTTTTCTTTTTGAGTCTTTTTCAGGGCAGTACTATAAGTTAGATGACCTGATATTTGCTTTTTAAAATTTTTCAAGGATCAGTGGAGATCTCTTATTTAAGAAGTCTTTTAAGCCATACGGATTTTCAGATAGAAATTGAAAGGAAAATGCCTGTTGTTTGTCTACCCTGGGCCTCAGGCAATAGGATGTAAATATGGGTAGTGAATACTGTGTGAGATCAAAATGGCGTTTTTTCTGAAGGTGAGAATCCAAGACAATATACACAATTAAAGCCAACAGCCTTGCCTACCAAAAGGAGTCCGTGCCTTCTGGCATTCTCCACTGAATACCTCCTCTGTTCCTCTCCCATGTATATGCATCTCACAGTTTCTCAGGAAAAAAAAAAAAAAAAGAAAGAAGCGTGGTAGAACCAGCCAGCGCCAGTTTGTTTTCCATGTTTTCTTTTCTCTGTAAGGGATTAGTTGTAGTAACAGATTTCATGTGCCAGAAAGTGGGTGAACATTAACTATTTTGTCATGCACTGATCCTTCCCACAGCCCTGCAAAATTTGAAATGCAGGAATGGTTATTCATTAACATTTCTTTGTGTCTACAGGAAGTACATTTACTATGTAAACATGTTTTATATAGAACATACAGCTGTTTTGAACGAGCACTCAATGAAACATAAGAGTACAGTGCCTACGCTGCCACTTCAGAAACTCTGAGATACCACAGCATTGTGTTTTGGAAGAGTGCACACACAAAGACTTGGTGGAAGTTTCTTAAAAAAACCAAAAATCTTTGATTTGCTTGATTGTTTTGTATCTAAAACGCATCTGCACACTGAACTATTATTGTGCAATATTCAAAAGTGTGTATGGGGGGGAATGTGTTTCTTTTCGCTCATTTTAGTAGAGATCCCATAAAGAAAGAAAAGTCAAGCACCCTCAGATAGTTCATTTTTCACAGACTATGGAGTATATTGTCACCAGAAAAAAAACCTTATAGCATGCAGAAGATGTGCTTAGACTACCTAGAAGAATCACAGGCTGCTTGTTCTAAGAATGTCAGCCTCAAATCGCTGAGGAACTTTACTAGTAAAGCTACATCCTTGGGTAGTAGATGGAATTGTCTCAGATGTACCTCTCTGCAAGCAACTCCACAGGCTGAACTTCACTTAAGAACATTTTGTGGAATTGGGATGTTTTCTGAAAAGATGAGGAATGATTCTGTTTCCCAGAACCAGCAGTCAAACAGAGAGTTTTGGCTGGGCTGTTGCCTCTAGGTGACTGTTTTGCCGCTTCAGAGCTGCAGGATGGGGCATGTACCAAAGCACTCCTCAAACTGGCTGTGCATTGTAAACATGGGCTGTACCCCTGGGCCCTCCCGTGTCAAGCTTACCATTCTAAAGGACTCTAGGGCCGAGAAGCATAGGTGTGCTGAGGAGAGGGGTTATGTACAGCAGGCCAAGCGCTTGGACAGCTCTCCCTGGCACAGAGGGGAAGATGTGGAGGTACCAAGATAGCCAGTATTTGGACCATGGGCTGCTATGCTGTGGGTGTGTGTCTGACCTTCAGGTGAGAGAATCACAGAATCACTGAGGCTGGAAAAGGCCTCTGTGGTCATTGAGGCCAACCACTAGTCTAACACTACCTTGTTTAACACTAAACCGTATCCTCAAGTGCCACATCCACACATTCTTTCTAACAATTCCAGGGATGGTGATTTCTATCACTTCCCTGGACAGCCTGTTACAATGCCTGACCACCATTTTGGTGAACAAATTTTTCCTAATATGCAACCTAAACCTTCCCTGGTGCATCTTGAGGCCAATTTCTTCTTGTCCAATTGCTTGTTACTTGGGAGAGAAGACTGAGTCCCATCTGGCTACTATCTCCTTTCAGGTAGTTGTGAGGAGCAATAAGGTTTCTCCTAATAATCCTTGCTCAGAAAAGTCCAAGATGGAAGAATGGAGTCCTGGTTGTCTAATTAGTCCTCTGTGCACGTTTTATTAAATGTTAAGGAAGGGGAGGGCTTCAGGTAGTTTTAATGGGAAAACAATACTGCCCTTAAACTGGCAGGATAGTACAATGATAGGAGATGACAATTAGATGAGCTCATGAATTTTGAACTAATGGCATCTGTGCAAAAGCAGAAGGTTTATTCTACACAGTTGATAAAAAAGAAGTTAAAAAAAAAAAAAAGCTGCAGTTGACCCTTCAGGATATAATGCACTTGTGTCAACATGGACTCTGCCCAAACATTGTTCTGCTGTGGAAGCAGCTGGATGCCCTGCCCTCTGGTTTATATAGCGACAAAGGGAAGAGGTAGGGAGAGATGATGTGAGGGAAGAGGGAGGAGAAAAAGAGGCAGGAGGGAAGATAAAGCAAAGCCAGCTCACATCTTCAACACCATGCTCTGAACTGAAAATACTCTCCAGCTGACCCTCCCAGTGCTTATTTCTTGATATTTAGGAACCTGCATCAGCAGAGAAAGAGTGTCTGTCTCAAAGTCGCAGGCGCTATTACAAGCAAGCCATTTGTCTGCTTCCTTTACAAATATTTTTCTCTGGGAGGGTAGGCAGTGATGGAGAAAGGGGCAGGGGGGAGAGTAATGGCTATTTCTGTCTGGCCTCTAATATTCCAGGTCTAATTTATAGTATTCCATGTAGCATGATGGTGTCATTTTAATGGTGTATTAACACTGAAGTCTGGAATATTTATCTGGTTGAAAATGCATCGGATACTAAATACATCTCTGGGGAGATGGCTGTGGGATGATTACAGAACTGATGGCCATCAAACTGATAGCATTTCTCTGTCCTCCTGAGTCTTCTGCTGTAAAAGTGAGACAGGATGTTTTCTGGTTAAGAATAATGGTCTCTGTGCTATCCTCGGGGGCAGATGCCGCCCAGCACCTGCGCTCTGGATCCAGGATACAGAGCTTCTACACAATTATCTTTCAGTTTGCTGTTAATTTCTATTCAAATTAATCAGTAGTTACTTGACATGAGGAATCACATAAAGCTTTAACGCTTTATCACACACCATTGTTGTTTATTTATGTACAGTCTATTATTCATGCTAGAAATACGGAACAATTTAACCTGATTTGTAACCTTGCCTTTTTTTTTTTTTTTTGGCTTTAGTCTCCCATGTGTTTTGCATATGTATAATGTGGGGGAGGGGGCGAAAAGGGAGGTTATTGTGGGACTGGAGGTTTTTTTGTTGTTCATTATCTATACCAGCTAATATGAGATAGTGTCTAATAGAGTTTCTTAGCATCCCTTACTTTAAAGCAGGTGAACGTACTGAAGCAAGAGAGACATTTCTGATCCTAGGAAAGAGCAACCACATATGCAAATACATGTACTTGATTCACAGAGTTTAATTTAACATGACCTGTGTCAAACCTATGCTGTGGATATTTTGAGAGTTTGTTTTCATTAACATTCAAGCAAGATGCAGTCCTGTCTGTGGGAAAGACAGGGATGTGTGATGGAGAGAGCCCTGCAGCCCAGCATCTGCAGTGTGGTGATCTACAGCTGTGACTTCTGCAGGCTCAGAGCAAAAAGGGCGTGAGCATGAGTGCACTGGCCATGTACGTCGGTGGGTCGGTGGCAGCGGGGATTCTCTTGCCAGCAGCCTTGCTGGATGGCAGGGATTGCAGCTGTTAGCAATCAAGAGGAAGCTATCATTTCCTTTTGACTTTTACAAACTGGTCTAATATAAGTTCTATTTATTCAGGTGTTTTTATACAAATTTTCCAAAGATCCTGAGTTTGACCTTTGTGTACGTTGTTTCCCCTCCAATTAGTGAAAACCATTTAGAAATGTCAAGGATGGGACTAGAAGGGACCTCCTAGGTGCTGTCTGCTGCTGATTGAGTCAACCAGATTACACATGATTTTTTCAGCTCTGTCAAATACCAGAAATAATCTGTCTCTCCTACTCATCTGTTTGCTGTACTGCTGTACCAGAACCTTGTTCATGTTGCTTAGAAACCCTGTTCTAGTATCCAAGATTCTTTTCACAGCCCATTCAAATTAATTTGTTCTTGTGCCAATATTGTCCCCCAGTTGGGTGGCTCTGCTCTGTATCTAATGTTTGCATATCACTTCAATGTATTTATAATAAGGAACCATATCCTTTCTCAGACTTCATTTTTTTTATGTTAAATAAGCACAGCTTTTTTAGTGTCCACTCATAAAATGGGTTTGTTATTTCACGGATATGTCCAGTAACATTTCCCTGCACCTGTTCTTGTTTTAGGTCCTCATCTATAGGACTAGTCTTGCCTAAGATTGATGTCAGATTAACTGAAATAATTCCAGCTTTGGTGGCACACTCCAAATTTCTAGTATTTACATGATCTTTGCCTAACTCAATACAATTTTTAAGGTGATCATTCATCCACATGGGTTTGATACCACCCTTATAGAGTTCTCCTTTGGCCAGAGGTTTGACATTTCACATAAATTTTATCTTGGAAGACATTTCAGGTTTCATCTGACATCCCAGTCAATGAGATTTTGAACCCAGTTCACCAGACTATCACAACCCAATGAAACTCTCAAATTTCATCAAATGCCCAAATTTAATTCCTGTCTCTTTATTCCACGGGGCAGAAGCACGATGTGAGGAGTTTGTATTGTTTCTGTAAATGCCTGTTTTCGATCTCAGCCTGACACCCATGTCATGGGTGACGTGAATGGGCCATGGAGCCTGTCTGCTGCTGCCATGGGCTGGTGCCCCGAGATGGGCAGGTGTTCCTGCCTGAGTCAGGATGTGCAGATGCAGAGACGAGAGGTCGTTCCAAGCAAGATGGACACCCATCCTTGGCTCCATCCCTCTCCTACAGCGGCATGTTTGAACAAGAAGAAAGAACGCAGTTGGTAATGGAATGAGTAAAGTTTTACAAGGAGAGCAGGTGTGCCTGCTTGAAAGATAAACTCTTCCCCCATGCGACGATAAGATAAATGATCCGAACTTGTGATTTAGTTAATGTTTCTATCTTGAGCCTGCTGTGTACACAGCACCCTGCTGAATAAGCTGCCCAGAACTGCATGCCTCTGTATGCACAGGGCTATAATAGTCAGCAATATCATTCTCTCCCCCCGTGTCCTTAACTAAACAGCCTTTAACCATTATACATTGTTATTATATGTTCCTTATTATACAATGCAGCAGCTACCTTGCATTAAAAAAGGGCAATGCCTACATTAAACCTTATCATTGGCTGTGTCCTGAGGATCTTGTTTCACTGCTATTTCAGGCTGTCACGGTTCTCCAGAGCAGTATTTAAACTATGTCTGAATTTAGGCAAATGCTTTTTGTTCATGTGCCTTGAGAATTAGAGTTAATCCATCTTTCTCACCAAGGGAAAATTCCTCCAGAGGCATCTTGCTCTTGTTTCACTGCTTATTGATTATCACTCCCAGTTTGCACGTTACTGGCTCTGGTGTTCCAGCTGCATTTGAATGAGCAAAAGAAAAGCCAGCTGGTGCTCTGTTGTTCTGATTTTTATATCAGCATTTTGGTTTCAAAGACATTTATCTAATCTTATTAACTGGCTTTACCAAGAGGATTTCCTCACAGACTTAACTGGGCGAAAACAAATAGGCAGCGAAGAGGGGGTGGTGGAGGATGTCTTCTGTTATTCTGCACAGAAGCACATTCTTACCTACTAGGAGAAAAAATAAATCGGGTTTGCCATTGACTCAAATGCTGACATGTTCTGACAACGGCAAATCTCCTTATTTTCCCTTATGTGAATGGCCTATAAGAAGACAAGGCGATGGGCATTTTCTCCCCATGCAAGTGCAGAGAACGGGCCAGAAGGCACAACCTGCTCCAGAAGAAAAGGCAGGCAGTGGGCCCATGCTCCCACTCAGAGGAATGAGGCCAGGGGACTGGGTGCAGTGGCCATGTCCCTGGCACCCCTCTGTTCTCCTTTTCGGGTGAGAGATCACTTGTTTTGTATGGAGCTTTCTTGCGTGAAAAGCGTGACTAAGAGCCATGAGGTACAGAGTGCAAAAATGGAACAGATTTGGGGAAATTAGTTCTAATGATACCTACACGTTTGGAATCTCTAAGGTTGAGGATAGCAAGCATGCAGCCCAAGGTCCAAACTCCCAATGAGATGCATGGACAAGTCATGGTATTCAAAAATTCAAAGTCATATTTGATATAACGTAAAATACAGTGAATGTACAAGCATTACAAGAGAGTGTAGTGACAGGACAAGGGGGAATGGCTTCCAGCTGAAAGAGAGTAGATTTAGAAGACAAAAAAGAATATGTGAGGGAGAGAGAGTTTCACTTTCTCATGAGTAAACTGAGAACAATTGTGCCTATGTTTTATGATCAGTAAAGTCAAGGCTCCTGGTGTGGGGCACGGGCTTCCTTGCTTTCCTTCCTCTCTTCTTTTCCTCATCTCTCCCTCTTTTGCTGTATACAGACCCCATGTTAACATGAAAAACTTATGTTGATTCCTAAGGAATCTTTTTAGATTTACATGTGTTAGCAATGAGGGGCTTTTAACTTAAAAGCTCTGTTTGGGGTAGCACTGGTGGAGAGTAAAGGATAGTCCTGGGCTGAGTCACGGGAGTGGTAGATGGCTTCTTCTCCTGAGAACAAAAGGGAGGTTCCAGGGAGTTAATTGCCTTAAAATCCCATGCAGAGCAAGATTGGCAAGAGCTACCAGCTTTTCCTAGCTCTCTCTACATGCTGTGAATTGTCCACAAAAGAGACTGTCTTATTCTGCCTAGAAGGAGAGCTGCACGATGATGCATGCACATCCCATGCCCATCACGGGTATTGCTATCCATGAACAGGCACAAAAGCCTGTCCAGTTTATTCAGAAGTATTTGAGATCACCTGCAGATCAAGCCCATTCACTCACCCTCACTGCTAACAGTGTCTGCCCAACTCACCTTTAGGCATGGGTGGGCAAACCTTACTGCAGCTTCCAGTCTGCTCCAGCCACCTTCAGCTTTCAGCCAGCAAGGCTGTGAGGCAGTGGATTGCACAGGCGTAAGCTGGGAGTTCTGCGTTACACACTGTAGCATCTCTGAGAGCTGGAGGGCACCCACCTCCTTCCAGCCTGCAAAGCCATCCTGCCCTGACTGGTACAGTGAGCTTGCTCTGCCTCTTGCTCAAGTGTTTTGTAGAATAACACATAAGCGAGGAGTCCTGAGGACTAACAGAACAATAGTCCTATTTCTGAGGGCACGTCTGATAAAATGTCCTCAATAAAAGAGCAAAATAAAGGGCATCAGTGCATCTACCATGATGAAAGGCTACATATTTCTCCTCACTGAACATAGCTCCAACAGCACCTACATTTCTGTAGGCTCAGAACCTGTCCTCATGGGGATGCTATTGCAAAATAAGTGAGTGTGTGTGAGGGGTGAATTTAAAACAATGCTCTGAATAATCTCCTTAAAGAGATGCCTTTGTCACAAAAGAATGTCTGTTGGTTGGTCCACTTAACCCTCCTCCAGAACCAGCTAATGTAGGCAGCACTCTGTAGAAAATGAGTATGTCCAGACTGGAAGTTAACAGAGTAGCCACTCTGGATTATGTCCCTATTGCAGCCATGTTCTGAGATGAGAACAGCTTCTTGGTACTCCAAGTCTTGCATTGTGCACCCCAAGTGGAGGATTTTATTTATTATGTGAATTGGTTTGTTTCCTTCTCTAGTCTCATTTAAAACACACTTAATCAAACAGAGGCCCTTTGAAAATCTGGATGCTCAGCGTAGTGATGGCTTTTAATTTTAAGATGTGAGTCATTGTCCCCATGGTCTGAACCCAGGCTATCAAAAAGAGCCTAGATGAAAAAAAGCACCCAGTGGTCTTCTTTTCCCAAGAAAATTGAGTTGCTTGTGCTAATAATAAAGCTTGCATGTTCAGTAAGTCAAGCCTTGTTGGGGCATCCTCCAAGGAATATGATAAAATCCACGCCAGATTTTTACTTCACCACTGAATAAGAAGCAATGTTTCCCACCTGTGAGAAATGTTTCTGTGTTTGTTCGGCGTCAGTCCAAAGTGAGCCAAAATCGTCTTTAACCAGAATTTTCATCGTGGGATCTCTCACAGCCCAGTGTGAGGTCTAAGGAAAGGGTCTTACCTTTGCGCTGTGAGCTGTGGACTCCCACTGCTGCATATCCAGCCCTTTCCAAGGCTGCGTGCTTAGGGGTACTCTGGGGCTGCAGACCCACTACAAGCATACAAAGGCACAGGCAGGCTTTGTGCCAGACTCTAACACGGTGTTACAAACTGCTTAGAAGTACATGAGAGAAGGATCTGAAGAAATAATAAGCGCACACACACACGCATACATATATAAGTCTTAATTTTATTTCTTAGTCCTTCAGAAGAGTTGAGAAGGGGTGAAGCTCTCTAAGTTATTCAACTTCTTTTCCATTTGGTAGTCTTTGTTCAGGATCAAGGCCAGGTAGATTTGTTCCTTCTGTCCTTAGAAGGTTCCCTGATTCTACTGAAAGTCCTGCAAGAATGTGTCCTTCCTATTTCCTCTTTTTCATCTGAAGCTTATTATTTAGTCACTCTTAAAGCAGTTTTGCATCCTCCTTTTTACTGACAGTAGCATTACTGCTGTTAATTTGCCTCTGTATAACTGTGCCTCTATATAGCTGTTGAACTGTTTCTTGCCTAAGCAATCTCTAAATATTCACACTTTTTGATCAGTGAATAGCTAGTAAGTGACTGACGACAGCAGAGAAATGCTTCAGATTCCACTGTAAAAGAGGGATTTCATTCCATCACAATATTTTATGGCTTAAGAGGGTCTTCTGAACTGCCCAACTTCTACCATAATTCTTCAATTGCACATAGATAAATAGAAGTGTTATCTTGTGCCACCTGCAATGCCTAAACTTTTTCTTCCACTGATAAAAATAGATATAAATATATGTTATATATATAAAAGTCACACCCACTTAGTAGAGACTGAAGACCACAATAAAGATTTCCCACTACAAACTGCACTTTCAGAAATATCGGTTAATTTTTAATAAATTTAATCTAAGAGCTTGTATCCTGTAGTGTCCTAGTTTCTTAATTAAATGCCATATGGTACCAGGTGAAATACTTTGTGGAAGAAATCTAAGTCTCCTGTGTCATTATTTTGCCCTTATTAATCAAATGTACAGCCCAACAGCTGTTGAGCATCCTGTGTGCAATACTACTTCTATATTTCATCACGGCAAAGTACCCACCTCCAGGCATGAAACAACTACAGGAGTCAGAGCTTAGAAGGCATTTTCTAGGTTTTCACACTAGTCATATTTCTGTTCTTTTTGTGCATATTTAATTGATTTTGTGCAACTATCCAAGCAAGGTGAGTGTAATATATTTGCAGAGAATTCATTCAAAGTTTGCCAGTCACTTAGGAAACAGTGGCAAGATGACTTCTCTATCAAAGTTTCCAGGGATCTGTCTGTGTAGTAGTTTGGAAGAAGCACAAGGTCATGACTCTTCCTTTCTTTTTTTTCCCATGAAATATTGTACAGAATGGTGACTTGGTGTAGATGAATGTTCATGGTCCGCAGTTGGGATGTGACTGATTTAATGAGGTGTTTTAATTAGGTCAGGTTCTATGGACTTGACTGGATATCTCAACCACATATTTCATCGCATCTAGCAAAGAAGTAATGCCAGAATTCAGGTTCAGCTTCACTTACATATGAATCTGCCTTTTGTTCCAACTTAAATGTAAAGTGTTGACTCCCTTCTGAAGTTCACTATTTCTATGAGTTTCTCTCTAGGCTGTGGATATTTATAGTGCCTTTCCTTTTCTGGCATACTCGCATGTTAAAGAGACCCAAAGCCACCCTAGTTTCCCCGGTGTGTATTGCCTCCCTTTTTCTTCCCCTTGCTCCCTGTTCCCAACCCCCCTGTCAAGCAGGGACCCCGGGGAGGATGGGCTGTGACCTCCATCGGAGGGAGCTGGAGGATGAGCTGGCTCCCACCCTGCAGCACTGTCGGCCTTCCCCCGGGGCTGGACTGGTGGAACAAGCCCTTCACCCTACCGCCCATGCTTCCTTTGGTCACTGAATTTGTGGGGAAGACAAAACCTGAAAAACAACTGGCCAAAGAACAAACATTGTTGGATCAAATATTAATGAATAAGAGCAGTAAATCTTGCCCAAATTTTTCTTGGCTCTATCTCTCAATGCTGTAATGCAGAAGCTGCAATTTAGGGTGTTTGTTGCAGCCAGTTTACCCAGCTGCCCATGAGTGATGTTTTATACTCAAAGAGAAGTGGCTGGAAATAAGCAGACAGAAATAAAACAGACAGCCATTTGCCATAAGGTAGGACAAGAGCCATCGCATATAGATGAGTTAAGAGGAACTCAGTCAAAACCTACCCTTGAGATAGTACCAGTCTTCTAAGGTTTTAGCATCTTTCAGCTGTAATGCAGAAGCTGCAATTTAGGGTGTTTGTTGCAGCCAGTTTACCCAGCTGCCCATGAGTGATGTTTTATACTCAGAGAGAAGTGGCTGTTATTTCTCTAGGCACCTCTTGTCCATCATCACTGTGTTATCTGAGCATGGCTACCACCCTGCAACAGCACTGAGAAATTTGAGCCTATTTGAGTGAAGTGTTTGCTTTCTGCTCTATATTTCCCAGCAGGTGGAAAACTACAGATCCAGCTTTCTTGAAGAGAACATGCAGGAACAAGCAGCAGTTTGGCATAATAAGGACCCATCATTTCTGCAAATGACTAGTCATCTGAACTTGTTTTTTCAGGTCACTAAAAGATGATACAACGTTTATGTGCAAGGACTCACCTGAAACCCAAGGGACTTTGAGTGTGGTGGATTTGTGCCCTTCTGTGAAGGAAAAGATAAAACTGCATCTACTTACATACGTGCACCCATAATTTGTATAAACCCAGATGTTAAAACACTTGCCTATCCCTGCATAAATAAATAACAAATAAGGACAAGATTTCTGAATTAAGAATGCCTTTTCAGTCCATGTTCTTGATGGATTTTTCTTTTCTAAGTATAAAGCACAATTTCCTTTGAAAAAAGAAAATCAACATGAACCATAAATGACAACTTGTTATGGATGTAAATATTAATTATACATTGAAATTCTGGAACTGTTTTTACTAGAAGCTTGTTAGCTTGTTAATTATCATAATTATCATACAAGGGGAAAGGGAAGAGAGAGAGAGACTGATTAGTGTTGGTAATTTGCTTCATCCTTTCTGTGCTGTTGCCTTTTTTTTTTTTTTTTT
>WEIT01036058.1:195311-272842 GCA_013389985.1 Dryoscopus gambensis | reverse complement strand
AATTAATTCTGTGAAATTATCACTAGGGTGCTGTGTGCTCCGGGACACGTCTGTATGATGCAGCATTGTTCTGGCAGAATGCAGACTTAATTCCTGCTTGGCACCTTTCCTGTGCTGGACCTTCCTTGGCACCTTTCATGCCACGCTGGAGTCTGCCAATCTTGGGCAACGCTGTATCATGCATTGCTCTTCCCTCAAAAGAAAACTGAAATAAAAATAGGGACAGACACGCAGTGCTCCTGAAACCTCAGACAAATATGGGCTGACACAGGAATGAAGGAAAATAGTGGTGTTTTAATTACAATATAATAGAGGAAAATTGCTCCTAATAGGCACAAAGCTGTTAGTGGACACCAGTGGGAACCATAGCCATCCTCAGTGTTTTGGAGTGGCCTCGGAATAAGATTTCTCCTCTTGCTGACTTTTAATGAACTCTTTGTTTTTTCTGCTTGCACCTATATGGATGGGACAGCCCTGGATACTGAGAGGAGAGGGAAAAAAGGAGAGAAAAAAAATCCCATATGATGTTTGCTCATGTGAGAATTTTATTTAACTCTGAGCCAGGGGAAAAAAAAAGTAGGTTTAAATACATGTTTCATCATAGCAAAAATTTGCCTTTCGGGTTATTTAAGGATCCATATGGTTTCCTGGTTTGTTCAGGATACTCAGGAAAGATCTGGAAAAAAGGTGGCTGTGAATCTACCAAATCTGCAAAGAATACAGACTTAGAATTCTGAAAGGTCTGTGAGCCACTTCAGAGGCACCTTATCTGACTAGATGAATCAGTGACATGGTGTCATACAAGGTTCAGCTCTGTTCAGACAAAGTGTTGCACACTGAAGGGGAGAAAAAAATGGATGTGCTCATATGCCTTACAGCACTCTCAATTACCTGCAGTGGCTTGGGAAAGGCAGCTGAGTGTCACAGTGGACGTCTCAGTGATCATTTGGATGCAGAGCACAGCTCTAATTTATCGTCTGGGCAAGATGTTAGACTGCAAAAGGAACGGGATAGAGAATAATGTGTAAAATACAAGCAATTAATTATGTAAGTCAATGATGCATTCACATTTGGAATAACGTATGCAGGACTGGACACTCAATACTCCCAAGTTTCACAAGAAGCCTGCACCAGAGCAAGACAGAGTTCAGGGAAAGGTGACAGGAATGGAAAAGGACGTGTGAAATTTCCCATCTGAGATAAGACTGAAAAGACTGGACAGTTTACATTTTAAAAAAGGTGAAAAAGTGGTGATGCTGAATCAATACCATAAAAGTAGGTTGTGATATACTGCTAGCAAACAGAAAATCAATTTGACCTGTGTTACAATTCAGAAACAAAAGCGGAATGAGTGAATTGGAAAAATAGTAATTTCAGAGCTAATTAAGAACAGAAATTGTTTAGCACACGTATCATTGGCCTCAATGCCACCAGATATCAGTTGCTAAACATGTAACAGCGAGTGGTTCATCATGGTAGGAGTGGGCTTGGGGAGTGAATGGCAGGTGCTGGGGACCACCACCCCTGCTATGTGCCCTTGGGACTTTTACATGGGACTACACCTGCTCTGATCCCACAGACCAGACATTCAGTGGCAGCAGCCCATCCACTGCACTCCTGGAGTGTGCACTGTGGTTTATATTCATCCACTGGAAAGGCACTAGATAGAAATGATCACTCCACCCTGTGAAGCAAAGTGTGGTACATGAGGACCACAGGGAGAAACAATTCAAAATCACATCTCAGATTCAAATTCAAATGTTAATGCAGATGCATCTTCTAAGCCCAAGACCATACTGAGACTCAGAGTAAGGCTTGACATTTATACTGTCAAGAGAAGGTCAGAATTATACTAAAGAAACTTGGAAGCTGATAGCTATTTTTTTTTTTACTTCTTTTTATTTCTTTCTATGCTTTTATTTTTCTTTCCACTAAGTGACAATGAGGATGTAACACTTTGGGTTAAGGACCTAGGAAAACACCTATGACAGAAGTCTCTGTTGTGTCTTCATAAGAAGGCAATTATGGCATGAAATTAAATTATCCAAGTGGGTTTAATACAAACTATTATAAACTTGTGCATGCTTGAAATGCATTTCTTTAGATAAATGCCTAGGATGTTTTCTGTGCCACTGTTTCTTTCTTGCTGTTGCCCACAGTGCAGACTCTGGAGTAGCCTTTGAAGTAAAAGCAGTCATATATTACACTGAATCAAATAGATTAATTTAAAAAATATATTTTTTCAGGTTGTCAAAGATATTCACAACTTTCAGAGAACAACTAGATCCAGGCTGAGGAGACTTTACAGAAGAAGCTGAGGGCAATATGGACACATGTGGTTTGAGACGACTGCTGTCACCTGATCTAGTCCATCAGGACACACACATAAGGATTGCTCCTGCGATGTGGGTTGACTCTAGCAGGGTACCAGGTGACCACCAAAGCCCTCCTACCTACTAAGCCACACAGGGGACAAAAAATATAACAAAAGGCTCCTGGGTCAAGATAACGGTGGAGAGAGGTCACTCACTGATTACTGTCATGGGTAAAACAGACTCCACTTGGAGAAATTAATTCATTACCAAACAAATCAGAGTAGGATAAAGAGAAATAAACCAAAATCTTTAAAGCTCTTCCTCCCCACCCCTCACTTCATCCCTGATGAAGTTCAGCTTCACTCCTGATTTTTCTCTACCTCCTCTACCCCAGTGGTGCTGCAGGATGGGGAACCTGGGCTCTGTTACCAGCATAACAGAAAGCAACTCAGCCCAGTTAGCTGTGAGTTCAGGGAGGGGAACTGAAGGCCACTGGACCATTTGGTCCCTGATGGGTCTCAGCAGTTCCCCCACAGTCCCTTCCTGCAGCCAGCACATCCTAACAAAAGGTCTTGGGAAACTGCCCTGTGGAGACCGCAGTGTGACATCTGGAAGATGCACCTATCTCTGGAGGAGAGTAGCTCTGCCATAATTATTCAGGTCTGATAATTAACGGGGATGTAATTAGATATAATCACCCTGACAACAGTGTGCACCTTTTTCAACAGACAAGGAGGAGGCCTTGTTGTCCACCTGTGTCTGATCAAAAGGGATAATAGAGGAGCAAGCCATTAGTGTGCACGTGGTAAGGGAGCTGGGCCAGTGCTCCCATTGAAGGCCTGATAAGTGATACAGCCGGGCATGGGAGAAAATAATTAATTCATGATATTTTTTTAAACTGTCTTTGCCGTCATGATCTCAGTTGTCAGTAGCCAACCTGTTTGAATAATACCACATTAAAGAAAAAAAAAAGAATAAAAAAAGGCAGAAAAAAAACGCAGAGCAGCTATAGGAGAAGAGAAAAATTTTCTGCACTATCAGCAGGATTCAGTGAAATTAATGTGTCCTTTTGTTGCAGCAAACAACAAGGGAACAGCTGAAATGCTCTGTATCCATCTGCACATGGCATCTACCCAAAGCCTGCTTAACACAAATGAGCCAAGGCCCGTGACAAGGGCCCTGTCCTCTGCTCATCCAGAATAACCAGGGCTGTGCATGGAAATCCCCTAGCCATGGAAGGAAGACTTAAAACTGTGAGATGGGAGCATCTTCTGCCTGCTTGAGCCTTGCTTTGAGAGTGGAGGTACCAGGGGAGCTGCACATAGGGAAGAGCAGCAGCAGGGCCCTGGGGCTCTGTCAGGGATGCTTCCACACCCTGGGAAGCTTTAGGTGAATTACCAAGAGCAGCTGTTTTCTGGAGCATCACCACCAGCAGCTTTCTGCCCTTGCCCACCATCACAGCCGTGCCACCCCCCTCAAGGCAGAAACACGCAGCTTTCTCTCTCCCCATGGAACGGTGTCCTATCAGGCCCCGCAGGAGAGCAAAACGGGCACCTGCAGATATGTGCGTGGGGATGCCCTGACACCCAAAAATGTTTACACGGTTCCTCTCAGGAGATGCTGCTGTCAGCCTGCTTGCTGAGGCTCACTCCACCCATCCACAGGGAGCTGGAGAGAAAACATTTCCTGGAAGGAGACAGGCACACACCTTTGGTGTACTGGACCACACATAAAAAATTTGTATAAGAATGGAACATTTCTTTTTCAGGAGGAGAGGGACCAGATCCAACAACTAAATGTCTCTGAAGTAAAATGAAGTTCATGCTTGGTTCCCAGATCCAAAGGCTGAGGTGAACTCTGTAAACCCAACATTTCTGGCCTTCTGATTCAGATCTGTGCATAGCAGAGGTTTTTCCCTTAGCACCTTTGAGTGATCTTTCAGGATGACAAAATATCACTAGTTTGTACCTGAACTACAAGTCAAGGCTTTCTAAAGAACGACTCCTCAAGGTCTCTTAAAGCAGAAACTTTTTCATATGCTTTATATCAGAAATTAGAAATTGAATTGAATTGCTGTAGAGAATGCTGTTAACTGGCTTTCTGATGGGTTCAGTGCTACATGTACATACCAGAAAGCCATGCTGGGGTCAGAGCCAGAGCACTGATAACATCAGTTTCTGGAGCCAAAGTCTAGCCAGAAGTTAGTCTCTGTCTAAACCACCCAGCTGCTGCACTATAAGTTCTTTTCTCTTCCAAAGGTTGAACATGTGGCTCTTAGGCTCAGTGATGTTATCTGCCCATGCTTGATTCACTCTTACAGGGCAAGTTCTGGATAACCACCAGCTTTCCCCATCTGTGCAGAGTGGCACAGAGACAAACTGTCTGCAGTCATCTGCCTTTAAACCAATTAGCTCAAGGTACTTGGTGTTCCCCCATTCCCCCTTGACACAAATTTTATTTATTTTTCACATTTTTTTTTTATATCTATTTTTTGTCTCCTCTGGAGTCTGCTGCTTTTTCCTCCAAGGTGGATGTGGGCAAATTACATTTTCATAAATTCAAAGACAGATGTGTATTTTTGTTCTTGATATCTTGAAAATATTTGATGAGACTATAAGCTAGTTTTTGTTACTTATAACCAAAGTTCCCTTATTTCTTTGTCTTCCCAGATTCACTTGCCTCTTTCTATGTTTCCACTTTGCTTTTTCTGTCTAACTGTGGAGCCTCACATGTACCACTGTGAAAATATTGCCGACAACTGGGGAGACTCCTCATCATATTAAGCAGAAATGTCTCTGTGGGCACAATCAAAGTCTAAAATCTTGCTTTTTCTAGATATTTCCTAGCATTTACTACATTTTGGCAACTGGTGCTGCATTCATAGAAAGCAGGTGCTGGAGCAGCATGGATATCATTGATGTCTAGATGCTTTAAAATACCGTAAAGAAGTCTTCTGGAAGTTTTCTGAGTTGCTGGGGTTTTTTTATGTCAATACTTAGGAGTTTGGTTTAAGCCTTTCTGATACTGGGGAGGAAGATTTGTGTGGTGGGAATAAGGCATCTTAGCTGGAGGGGAAAGCTGAGTGGTGCACATTGGGCACACTGGAGTAGCCACCCTGCCCTGCTGTGACCCCCTGCTCCTTGCTCCCACTTCCCACTCCCTTGCTGCTGCCTGTGCCCTTCCTGGCTCTTTGGAGCAGGGATTGTCTCCATCCTGACTCACACTGCCACAGCTCCAAATGAAACATCACCAAGGGGACCTGTAGGAGCTGTTTTAACTCAAACATCAGTTTCTTTCCTTCCAGCAGCACTGAGAGGCTCATCCAAGACTCATTTGGTAAATTTGTGCTCACCAGAGAGTCTCCAGGTGTGGTGCTTCACCCAGGATGAGGTGCCCATACCATTTCATATTTGTGAGGCATCCTCGTCCCCTGCAAAAACATCGCCCAGCTATTGCTGCTTTGTGGCACTTTGGTCAGAATGCTGGAGGGGAGAGTAATTTCCACCACTACCTCAGACATGATACAGATGCCTGATGAAGCAGGGAAGAAAGCAGGGCTAACGACAGCCAGCCCAATTAGCGCAGCACCCTGGGCAGGGCATTTCATCTGGGCCCTCCACACCGCCTGCCGGGATGGGTGCAGATGTGCAAGCCATGAGTGACAGGCAGAGGAGCTGGGACCTGACTACATTCAAAATCCCTCCCTGAGATTTTCCTGCTTCCTTTTTCTCATTCTCCCTTTTCACCACGTGAAACGCGCAGTGGGCTGTATATGCAAACACTGACAGATGGTGACACTCGGCTCCAGCTCAGGCAGATTAGAAAGGGAACTCAGTGTTCAAGGGACCAATTACCACTCTGTCCCCTCGGGGAAGAGCATATCAGATGTTTACTGGGGGTTAATAACAAATGAATTGAAAAAAAAATTGCTCTTCGAACACCATATTCTGTGTATTCATGTCAGCAGGTTGTAATTAGCTAATTAAATGCTTGGACTGACAGAACGGCCCCAGTGGGGGTTGCAACATTGCAGACCGCTCCTGAAATATGAGCAGGAAACATCTTGGAATATGTAGGCAGGAGAACAGTTAACACCTCACATTTAATGGGAAGCTTCTTCCTGCAAAGGTTACTGGGAGAGCTGGGAGGAGGACTTGGACAAGTCCTGTGTCTGCAGAGCTTGCTGCCAAACAAGCATGCGAGTGAGAGGGGCACGCTAGATAAGGAAACAAGCAATCATGGGCTTGTGGCAAGCAAGACATAGAGAAAAAAGGATGAAGCGTTTGAAATTAGTATAAAATTCAAATTAATTTCAACTAGCTGATAACTCCCAGCTCCTCCTTAGAAGGGTAGAGAGCTCCACAGTGGTGGAAGAGCTCCCAGGAGCCACAGTCTACTATAAATATAGGTGTCCAGCCATGTGGGATTAGTTTGAGTCATCAAAACCAAAGCTACACTTAAGAAACATGAAAGGCCCACCTTTAACCTCCTGAAGCAGAGGAAATGAGAAGGCACATTCAACCCCTTGGCTGCCGTTTGGGTATTAGCTCATGCCTTACACCCCTGCCCTGGCTGCTGGCCTTTGGAGATGAGAGCGTTTTGTACCACTGGCATGTCACCACTGCTTGTTTGCTTTCCTGGCTCCTTAGTAGCAGTGGGGTTGGGTTCATGAACAGCAAGGCACCTGGCACGCTATACAAATAGGGTAGCAAAATCCATGCCAAATTACAGCACAAATAATGCATCTGTCTGGAATGTATCAAAGGAGGCATTTGCAGCATTGGCAGTGAAAATGATAGTGTCTCAGGATTTTTCAAGCCCCAGGTTTCTTTGGTCTCACTTTCTAGACGCAGTACTTTGGAGGTAAAAAAAAATGCTTGCAATGAAGCAGCCTGGAAGTATTCAAGCCAGTCCTGTAAGAATCCACGCTCACTCTCAGCAGCTACATTTTTGTTGTGCAAAATGACACATAGCATCGTGTGCCTGAACCTGCAGCCTGACAGCAGGTTGTAGAAGAAAAGATGAGTCTTCATCTGCCACAGCATCCTACCTAGGGTAGGGTGACTTGATGCTACAGGAGTTCATTAGAGATGAAAGGCTGCATAGGTAAAAGGGGTGAGAAACCTGCTAAAGATGCCTCCAAAATGTAAACCATGAAATATCTACAGAACCTGAAAGATCAAGGGGAAACATGCCACTTCTCACTCTTCATTCATTACTGCATCAGAAGCTGGGGGTACACAAGGCCTCTCGTTTGAAAAGTTTTTTTGAGACGTGCATTAGACCATGTGTCAAAACAGAAGAAGAGCCAGCAGATCAGGGCTGCATGCTTGGTGATGCTGGTGTACACAGGACACAGGGAGGACCACACTCTGCCACACCCTGTGTGTGCGAGGGGTTGCCTGCTGTAGATAGGTGTCATCTGCCTCCCAAAATCAGGAATGCTCTGATGAACTCAGGGGGTCTAACCAAACTTTTCTTTGCTGCAGCTGTGATGCTTTCCTCATGCCCCTGCTAGTGCTCTGTGAGCTGTGTTGTAAACATGCCCACCCAAAGAGCCTGAGAGAGGATGGCTGTGATGCATTGCTGCCAGACTGGGATGTATGTTTGCACTATGAAAGCTTGTTGATCTTCCCTTTCCTCTCTCCCCTAATGCTTATTATGATTGCAGAGTAAAATCACTGCTGTGCTATGTATGCCAACCTGAAATGTCCCTGCCCCATGCCCTCCTGCTCTTCCAGGGTGTCGTCCAACCTTGGGGGTCAGTCTGAGGGGGCAGCTGCAAGAATAACCAGTATTCTTTGTCTCCTGCCCCTGCTTGTGAGGGAATAACTCAGGCTACTTTGCCCATGATTAGTTTTTTGAAGCTTTTGATGAGCCAGCCTCACAAAACTGCTGTTGCTTAGACTCTTTTAAGGGTTTTTTAGTACTTACTTGTCAGGCAGATTAGAGAAATATCTTCTTTAATAGTATTTTGGCCATCTGGGACAAATTCATCCCTCCTTTCTAAGCCAGTAACCTCATGGGTGACAGAACAGCTGTAATTTAATCAGGTGGAGGCACAATCTTGGTAAATTGAAGGCTGTGTATGGGGTGTCTCTTCCACACCCACCAGAGCCTCATCCATGGGCAGCCTTTGCAGCACAGGGATGCTTGGAGGCAGTGGAGTCTGAGTAAGACACTCCTGCATGGAGGTGCCTGTCCTGATGCCTGCCCTGATGGCTCCAGAGCTGCATTTGTAGTAGTCTTCCCATGCTGTTACCCAAAACCTGGGGAAAAGCATGTGTCCAAAGCCACCTCCGAACCTGCCTTGCCCTGGGTGAGCTCTGCACCTCTCCAGCTGTGCAGGCTGAGGATGCTCTGGTCCCCAGTGAAGCCAACAGACCTGAAACATGTGACATCAGGGCAGACCCAGCTGGTGACTGCTTTGCAAAGGGCTCATGGGAGTGCCCTTACCAGAACAACAGACTTGTCTTTTGGGTTTCAGTTCCTGTGTCGTCGCAGTCAGAATAACCCTTTGCACTTTCCACTGCAGGAGTTCAGGCTGAATGTTTAAAAACCTCCAGGAGTTACACCATAAGGGCAAGAAATGAACAGGGAGTAGACAACACTAGCAGGCTGGCTCTCAAGCACAGAGAGCAGCCATCCTGCTGCCTGCCTCCTCCCTATCACCAGTTGCCACACATATCCCTGCTGAGGTACCCTGTGATTATGTTTTTGGTTTTTTAGTTCCTCAGTTCCTCAGGTTCCCTAGGTTCTTTCTCTGAACAAGTAGCACCATTTTTACATGCCTATGTAAGGGTTCGGGACCTTAATTCGTGCTTTGCAAAGTGTTTCTGGACTCTCAGACTCTACCACAAACACCTACACTCTACATACTTTATACCCATTCCAATGAAGCAACTGATGTTTACAATTCATCATGCTTCTAAGAGCTTTCCCAGATCCTGGCCATATAGCTTGACTCTTTGCAGAAATTATTTCTACAGGTACGTGTTGGCACAATTACAGGCAGTGAGATATTTTCTGCACAAATATGCATCAGAGAATGTGCTGTTTATCACACCTACCGAGTGGCCTGTGAGAATGGAAGGAAAGCAGGCAGCACCCTCCATGGGGGAGGAAGGCCTGGTCAATCTGCCAGCTCCTTGTTACCAAGCTGTGACTAGCTGGTGCAATCCTGCCCAGCCATAATATTCCAGAACTGAGTCATCCAACAACATCAGCTATGCTTGTAATTGCCATCTCAAATAACCACATATATTTATTATTTACCAGCACATGCTTTATTGGTGCTCGTTACAAGCCATTAATTAGGTGTCTGTTTTAATGGTAGTTGTGGAGCTAAAGAGCAGGAAGTGGAAGAAGCCTGCCCTTTTGCCAATACACATGATTTCTTTCTGGCTTTTGGGCTACTGCATATCCCATCCACAAATGACAAACGCAGGATTGTGGGGTCTTCTTCAAGCACACCTGCTGTTGTCTCACTTTTGCAGGGTGTGGGGAAACAGAAGTGGAGAAAAAGGAGGCTGTGTGTGGCTGAGGAGGAAGTAAAGAGGTAAAAGGTGTGACCCACAGAGATGGCCAAGAGCAGCCTGCCCCACGTGGAGTGCTGCTCACTCAGCAGGTCCCCTAGCCTGTGCAGGGGCACTGTGTCCCCCCAGGAATGCATGTGGCACACTGCTCCTTCACTGGCAGCCATGGAATTGTGTGGGGTACAGCCAGCTGCTGGCGGCATGGCCACCCCACACAGGCGGCACTCAGCTGTTTTGCATTTTGCAGTGTTTAGGAGAAACACATGTCTCCCCCGTCACCACAGTCCCACACAGGCAAAACCACATGGGCTGCGGGACCCAGCTGTCTGGTGAGGAGCTGCTGCTGAGGAGCCCCTCTGCCCATGTCACCCTGCCTGGACTGCCCATGTATCGGAGGTGCCTTGAGGACCTCACTCATTGGCATGATGCTTTTCCAGTTCAAATGGTAGGCTTGAAGCAAATCAAGAGAAATTCTCAGCCTTTAAACTTTCAGGTGAACCCAGATGCACAAGTTGCAGAGGCTGAGCCCGTGCTGTGTGTGCAGCCCTGCACACACCCTTGCCACCTGTGCCAGCAGTGCAGCTTCTCTTCCTGCCCACACACCCTGCCCGTGGGGCAGGGGATGTGGGGTACCCTCTGGGTCTCTCAGCTCCCATCCCTCATCTCCAAAGGGGGAAAGAGGGCAATCTTTCTGTCAGCAATGCCTCCTTCATTGCCCTTATGCCCAGGTTTCCCTTCCCAGGACAGGAGGAGATGGCAGTGCTGGCAAGGGATGGTGTGCAGGATGAGACCACGTGTGGTGCAGGCTCAGGGTGGTGGCGGCCGCTCTGCCGGGCTCATTCAGGGAGACAGAGCAACAGATGCAAGGCAGGCACTGAGAGTGGAAGCTCCCATTATTTTGGCCTTGGGCACTTTCGGAGCTTGGCGGTCTTGAGAGTCACCCAGCGTTTGGCCAGATCCCCAGTGGCTTTGCACATTCCTTTTCTTTCCATGAATGAATGGTCTAATCTGGCTGGAGGGCATTGCAAGGCCCAATAGCCAGTTTGCTGCACCTGCTCATCAGGGATTGAAACACCTGCCGTGGCCGGGGCTTAGCATTTAAGTGCTGCTATTTGAAGACAAATCTTGTCTTTTGTCTCTGCCTGAGCCTTCTCACAGCTTCCCCCTCCCCTTAACAGAAAACAAAGAAAGAAAGAAAAACTGGGGGAAAAAAGGCTGTGATGGGCGTTTTTTCGGACAAGGCCTATTTTTCCTCCAATTTCCTAGAGAAGCCACCCTTGCTTTCCACATTAGGTGTATTGCTGGGAAATGTTATTCACACAGGCAAAGAGCACTTTTATTTTGCTCACAGCTGTTTAGAAGGCCCATGCTGATGTTAAAATGCTGGAGCCTTGGGTGGTTTCACTCTGAAGCACTGCTGTATCATCCTGGTACTGGTAATTAATTCTATGCAATAAACTGATGCTTTTAATGAGAACAGATGTTCTTCCACATTGCCTCCTACCTACATGAAACCTTTAATTTTTTTCAAGTTCCTTTCTTGTGACAACAAACAAATAATATTGAATCAACAGCTAATGTGAGATTTACTTAATGGGGAATTAGAAGGCGGTTGTATGGTTTCTGCCAGCAAATTAGGAAGTAAGGAAATAGATTTTATCCAAGCAATGTGATTTCTCTCTTCTTTTAAGTGAATTTACATATTTGGGCGACTAAGACGCTTGGACTGTGTATGGAAGCCTTGGTCTCTTGCAAGATTTGTAATGAAGAGGCTAGAAAGATATAAAATACACTAGATGGATTGAACAGGAGCCAGCTGATACATCTCCAAAGTTAACAGAAACCAGAAAATATCTTTCTAGTGGCTCTCAACTGATGTCTTCTTGAACCAAGTTCATTAACACTTTTATCAGTGATCTGGAAGAAAAATGAAAGCCATGTTATATACAAAGACTTTCAGAGAGCAAAGTTTGCAAGGGAGAGCAGGCTTCAGGGCAGGAAGCTGGACAGAGCTACAGTCTTGAGTGAAAAACAAGGAAACATGTCTATCTCCAGTGTAGCAGCAAGGGCTCCTGCCCTGCCCAAACCTCTTCCCTGGGGAAGGAAATCTGGCAATGCATGAGCCCTCAGTCTGCCAGAGGACAACAAAATCCAGAGCAAGAAATTGAAATTAGGCAGATGCAAGCTAAAGGGTAGATTTGCAACATAGGACAATGAACCACTGAAATTACTTGCTGAGGGTTGTGATGGATTCTCTATCACCCAAGACTTTCAAAGCATATAATTTTCTCATCTCTTCTCCCACCTCCCTTAAAAAAAAATTTAAAAAAAAAAAAAAGAGATACTTTACTTGATTCAGAGGACTTTTAGGTCCTGTGTTACAGGGAAGATCAGGCAGGATGATCACAGTGGTGATAGCTTTATAATCTATGAATATGTTTGATCAGAAAACAATTTTAAGAGAAGACAAACTCCTGAAAATCTTGCACTTATTTCATTTTGATTTATCATAAAATAATTATAGGATACCTAAGAAATATGGAGGGAAGGCTAATTCACTCCTTTTAGAGGTATTTCTTTGGCAATTGTAACATCATGTTAAATAAGTGAACAGAAAAATTAGGCCCAAAATAAGAAGAGGCTCATTAATATACTGATGGTCAACCTGCAAATTCTCTATACTGTGGGCAAAACAAGGAAATAGACGGTTAACTTTTTGGGAATAGATGCTTATAAAAGAAGAGCAGAAGATTCTGTGTTCATCTGCACAATAAGCTGAACTTGCCTTAGGGCACAGATCAGTTGCTAGAAGGTTTAAAAGAAATTTTTCCCATAGGTAGCTTAGGAAGAGTGATGTGTGCTCCATTAATTCCTTGAGAGGGAGGAGAAGCCCACTGTAGTTCACTGGGAGCTTAGCCTAAATCTGCTTTTTGAAATACTCCGAGAGTTTTGTTAAGAATTTCAATCAGCTGAGTCCTCATACAGTTCTATATAGTGGTGCCCTTGATTTCTTTGTGATCCTGGTATTTTTGCAGCTAAAGGATGAGGGACTGCCCACAGGGAGCAAGGTTTGGTTTGGCACTTTCTGTTGTTGTCTTTGCCCAGAGCATCTAGCGGGAGGCCGCTGCTGGAGGTACGATGTCGGCTGTGATGTGATCTGGCACAGGTTCGACTGTTACAAATTCCCTTGGCTGTTGCCTCTCAGAGGCTATACCAGAAAAAAAAAAAAGACGTAAAACAAAGTAAAGATCAGAGACAACTCTACTTACATGTTCTTAGCAGTACAGAGAGAATATCTTAATTATCTTTTGCTGTGAGATTAATCACACAGGACTGTTGTCCTTTCCAATTGCCTGTGAATTTCAAATAGTGCTGTCTCTTAGAAAATATTTCAAAGGAAAAGAAATTTCACATTACTCTACCTAGACAGGCCTGTATCTTTGTCCTCCATATGGCATCACTCCTTCTTTTCCAGCAACATGGCAGTAGAATGGGTGGTGTTCTAGACACACAGTTCACAAAACAGCCCATAGTGCCAGACAGACACCAGCATAAATTTTCAGTGTGGCTCGGGTGTGAATTCAAGTTACAGTGTATTTTTTACAGTGTGAGTCTCAGGCTAAGTTAATTCTCAACAGCTAAAAGCCAGCAAGAAAAATCGTTAATGGTTTTGAAGCAGAGGATGCTATCCTTGTAACATACCACAGAGAGTTACTGCTTATAGCGAGGTGGGTGGAAGTAAAGCCACTGCAGGTGTGTTTCCCAGTGAGGCCATAATGAGACAGGGGCAGGTAAATAGAGGACAGAGGCCTCCCCTGTCCTGGGGAGCAAAAAAGGTTCTGTGCTGGGGAGGGCAGTGCTGCAGCTGAAAGAAAGATGTGCCTGTTTTTATCTGTGATGTTATCTTCATGCAATCAGCAGAACGAGGCTGTTGGCTCAAGTAATAAGGAAAGAAGTCTGTGTGCTTGAGGACTGTGCTGCATAGTGAAGATTTAGGGAGGGCAGAGGCTGTGGGACCAGAGATTGCAAGCTTTCCAAGGAGTAGAAGTGAGTTATCTGCAGAGATCTTAAAAAAAAAAAAAAAAAGGAGTCTTAAAAGTAGCGATTGTTTGGGTTTGGGAAGATGTTTTGCGGGTTTGCAGCATGAGCTGTCTTGACAAGGATAGCTCTGAGCCCACCAAATTAACTGGTGTTTCACCCCTGAAACTGAAAAGTGCATAAGATAAAAGAAACACAGTGGAAAAGAGGGTGTGCTTTGAAAACGGGAGTAGAAAGAAGAGGAGGGAACATATTTCCTGAAACTTTCAAATAATATCTTCTCTCTTCTCCATAGCCAGTGAAGATGAGCCTCTGTTTAGCTCTTCAGTTCTTTGTGTTTCCCCACTGGTTAGAGGTGAGAGCTATTGACAAGATAAAATGAATTGAGTGTGCTGTAATGCAGTCTCTTTCTCTGGATGCTCCAGGAGAGAGACCCGTATAAACACTATCCAGCATAAAGCTTTTCTGTGTTGTCCATTGGAGCAATCCCTTTCCCATCCATTCTTCCTGCTAGAAGTCTCACTGGTATACTGTGGCGGCTTTTTTTTCTAGCTTAAGAAGTAATTTGTAATTAGCTTTCCTCCACCATGCTCCCTCTCTGCCAAAACAAACTTGTCAATAAAAGCCTGATGTTTAGATGCAAAAAAGATGTACATTTAATTAAATGCAAAGTTGTTTTGTGAGAATGGAACATGTGAAGAAGCCACTAAAGAGTATCACACAGAGTGCAGAGCTGGAAGAAAATGTTTGAAGAAAAGGAACAGTGTGGATATTATGATTTCAAGCCACAAACATTGCAGCAGTGAAGTAAATTGTAAAGCAAGCAGTTTCTGAATAGTTTAAAAAAAATAGCTGCTAGTTGCATCAAATTAAGGCCTGAGAAAAATCTTCATAAAACTTGAGAGTGCTGTGCTTGAGACATACGTATAGAGAAGCAAATCTGGTGTGTGAGGTCCTGTGGGACTCCATGTGTGATGTGTGTTTTGAGAAGGCTCGATTTCCAAGTCTTCGTTAGCTTTGCTAAACAAACACGCATTCTTGTTAAACATTTCTCCTGAGATGACAGCTATTGACAATACACCTTCCTGAAGCATACGACAGTTATCAAACAAATAGTTGACGCTTTGCAAAGTTTCCATTACTCTCTGGTTGCTGAAGAAGCTGGAAGGTAGAGCAGGACACTTGGCATTGGGACCACTTTAGCAGTTAATGTTTGGCACAAAATTTGTTAAGTGTAGAAGCTGCACTCAAATGTCTCAAGTGTTGATTCTATGGAAACATCAGTTTGGGGCCTGCTGTTAAAATCTGGGGAGATATATGCTCTCCGGGAAACCATGCACATCAGCAGCAATTCTGTATCATAAAAGCTGATGTTAGGAGTCAAGTTCATTTAAGCTTCTTGGGTGTTCATGCACTTTTAAACTCATGGTTCTAAAGGCAGACAATGCAGACTGGAAAAAAAAAGAATTTCTCATTTCTGTACCATCTTCAAATGTGCAAACAAAAAGAGGCTCCATTTCGATCGCTGTATGGAGGAGGATGCTGTTGTGAAACTTGCATATGGTCTGAGCCTAGCTCTGGCATGGTGTTTCATTAACCTGAAATCAGCACAGCATGTGCACGACAGTGAGGACAATAAAGTTGATTTCCTTACTTTGAGAGAATCATATAAAACATCTCAAAATTAAAGAAGCTTAAAATCCCCCCTCAAAAATGCGAGAAAACATAAAACAGTCAACAACAAAACCAAATTGTTAGGAGACATTATTTGCAAAAAAAACCCCGAAACCAAACGCCAAAGCAGTGAACAGCCGCTATGCTCATCTTCAGGTGGAGCACCTTAGCAAAACCATGGTCAACAAAGTTGCTGTGTGAGCAGACATGTCCCTAATGTTGAGCCAAACTTGTTTTCCAAGGAAAGCAGAATAAAAAGAGAAGCATTGGAACAATTTCTCTTTGGTCATATCAGCTAAAAATGCTATTTATGGAGCAGAGAAACACGCTGAATCATTTACTTACAATCTTTCATACTCGATTGTCTGAGCTGATATAAAGCCATGGGAAGCCTTCCTTTTTGCTTCTTTTTAGGCTGCAAATCAGAGCTGAAGATAAACAGCCTTCAAATTGCCTCTTGCTAAACACAAACAATTAAAGTAAGATAGACAAATAACAGTGTATGCATGAAAGTAGTTTAATTTAATACATGATGGTATACACAATCTATCAAAGATGGCTGTCTCAACACCTTTTTCCATGACAACAAAAAACCTGAAAATATTGTTGTTTCACTGCTACTTTTCATCAGTACTGTTGAAATGTCGCCCGGAAGGACCTCCAGAACCTCTGGCAGGGGTCCACTTCTGGGCCCCTGAGGCTGTGGGTTTGCCTGACCCTGTGTTTAAATATTAGTGAGAGGGATTTCGGTCTCACAAACTACCCTGCTCCAACGATGTATCCAATGACTGTACCAAACAAGTCTACTATACCTTTTTAGTTATGTTTTTCTCTCTCCATTGCTTTTATCTCCTTTGTTGCTTCATAATGCGGTTAATCTTGTCAAAGTGCCAGAGGTGATGAGGAATGGCTGATGTTTCTCATTAAAACAACATCCCTTTATATACAGGGATGTTCTCCTTGTAGCCGTTTTTACTCTGCCTCCTCTCTGGGAAGGCAGACCTATTTCTGTCAATCTCTCCTTGAAGCCTTTTGTGGTGCCTCAACTTTGTAATTTTAGCCTGCCTTCTAGTATCAGAAACCATAGCCAGGCTCGCTGCCCCAGCTGAGACCTCAGAAGCATCTGAAATAAATATTTTCAATGGCTGTCACAGGACAAAAGTGTTGTCCAGTCAAGGTAGTGTTTTTTCACTTTTTGAAAAAAAATTCTCAAAGGCGACATGATGCTGCTTGATCAGTTTGAGGTGTGCTGTAATTACCAGGTGTTTTCAGCACTGCTACTGCTTACCCAGCCTGCGCATTTGAATAATTTTCCTTCCTGTTTCCAACAAACATGACAAGACTATCACGGGAGGAGCTGACACGTGGCTCACGTGAGCCAAAACAAGCTGGCTCTCACCTCCTCTAATTCTCTGCATTTTGCATCCTTGTTTACAACACACCAGTAGCAATGACCCACTGTAGCACGGGAGCAGGGTGTTAGCCCCCCTGCTTCCCCTTGATCCCAGATCCTGTCCAGGAGCCTAAAGGCTGTGTGTGCAGTGTGTGCAGCAGGTACTCGGCTGTACTGGCCCTGTTATGCTCGGCTTTCTCCTCGTTGTGCTGCTGTGTGCTGTTTGCCTACACTCCGAACTGGCGCTAAGGACATCACCACTCTGTTTCCACAGTGGTAGCTGCGTTGACACGTGCAAAGAAACCACATTTCTCTCTCATTCTGCACCACAGACATGACACAATGTGGTAAAAGGCAGATATAACCACAACAGAATTTTTTTCCTGTGGTCCAGAGATTAAACCACAGCTGCCAGTGGTTTTGCTGCAAGTACAGCAATTGCCAGGCAGGAGATTATGCCACGATATTGGGCTTGCACTCCAGCCTCCTCACTCAAGCTTTCCAGGAACATTTTGCCAAGATTCCTTTAGTGTGCCTCCCTCCCCAGCCCTGGACACCCTTGTGCCATGTCTGTTATTACTGTAGAAGTTTCAGTGCCAGCCCTGTCCCACCCAGTCAGTCCTGATGCAGCAATGGCTCAGTGTTTCAGGGCTGGGAGAAAGCCCTGGCTGCAGTTTCACCCTGGTCAGGAACCCCAGAAGCACCTCAAGTGCACCATCAGAGACAGCTGGCTGGTGCTGAGGACCAACCACTACCCTGTACACAGAGGCATGGAGTTATAGACTGGCTTGGGTTGGAAGGCACCATGAATACCCCTTAGTTCCAAATCCCCTGCCATGGACAAGGACAACTTCCAGGAGACCAGATTGCTCAAGACCTCATCCAGCCTGGTTTTCAATGCTTCCAGGGATAGGGCAACCACAGCTTCTCTGGGCGACCTGTTCCAGTGCCTCATCACCCTCATAGTAAAGAACCTCTTCCTAATATCTAATCTAAACTTATTCTTTGAGTTTAAAGCCGTTCCCTCTTGTCCTATCAGTTCACACCCCTGAAAAAATTCCCTCTCCTGCTTTCTTGTAGACTCCCTTCAGGTACTGGAAGGCTGCTGTAAGGTCTTCTGGAAGGCTTCACTTCTTTAGGTTGAAAAATCCCAACTCTCTCGGCCTGTCCTCATAAGAGATGTGCTCCAGCCCTCTGATTATCTTCATGGAGCTCCTTCGCACTCGCTCCAGCAGTTCCATGTCCTTCCTATGTTGGGGACCACAGAGCTGGACACAGTACTCGAGGTAAACACTGTGTCCATACTCACAAGAGTTCAGTAGAGGGGGAGAATCACCTCTCTCAACCTGCTGGTCACACCACTTTTGATGCAGCCCACGATAGGGTTGGCTCTTTGGGTGCATTCTGCAGTTTCTCTTGACTCTGGCCCTCATCCAATCCCCAGGACTGAATGCCCACTTGTGGTCAGAGCAAATTAAGTTGGGCTCTTGCAGCATGTGTTTTGGCTTAGTTTTGCATGGAATAAAATCCAGTTTGGGATCTCTGGGACTGCTCTCTGGTGCAAGCTGAAGCACAGTAAGCAAGGACTATGACAAAATTCAGAATTACACTACAGAATGGAAACACAAATGTGAACGCACCTTAGACTGGCTCTTTTATATATTTGCTTTGCCCAGGAGAAGCTGAGGCTCAGACAGAAGCTGGGAAACCTGACTCATTACAGTTACCTTGGAAAGGTTATCAGATGTGCTTCAACATTACCTGTTAGCAAATTCTTTTTAAGAAACATTGACAGTGGCCAATGACACAGCAATTGGTGTGGAGTACAGAGGTTTTGGAGAAGGCCAGTGGAAAACCAAGTATCCCATCTGAGGGAGAAGGGAGACGTAGAAATGCCAGTCTCACTGCCATTTTCAGTGAGAAACTAACTACAGGTAAAATCCCATGTCCTACAAAGTTTGTGATTTTTGAGAACTGTTAGTGTTTTCCTGAAAAAATGAATCCTAAAATATATAATGTTTCTCAGAGTGTCAACATCTATCACCAGCTTTGGGTTCAACCAAGCACCAGTTTTGGATTCACCACTTCCTTCAGGAGACTGGTCAGAAGCTTGTGCTCTCTTAAGGAGTTGTTTATTTCCAAAAATAAAGCAAACATTTTATATGCTTGCCTTCAGGGGTCAGCATTAATGTTGACCCTGAAAAACCTATCAGTAATTAAAAGCTTCTAGCTCGGTTCATTGGGAAGTGTCAGTGGCAAGTCTAAGAGGTGATGCTTATCCTCTCACAGACTGACTTGCACTCAGGCAGCTAAGCAAACACTGCTTTCAAGTGGCAAAGTATTTACTGCTGTAATCAAATTATTTTTAAAGGGAGAGCATTTCACTAGCTATGAAGCTAAAACAGATTAGATTTTTTTAATGTAATTCGTTATCGCGTGCTACTTCTGATCTTACTGCAATAGAGAGAAAACTTATTTTGCTTTCTGCACAACCATATATTAAATTTTATTTCTTATTTCAAAGACTGTTTTCCAGCAGTTTAAGACATGCTGCCTTCTCCATTCCTCCATTTCCTTTTCATTCCTTCCTAAACCAGCACAAGATATATTGCTCAACTCAAAGGGAGCCACAGCATCACTACCAGCCCAGATCCCCCACAAGCAGGACTGGCAGCAAAGGTCTGGTGGCATCCAGAGCAGGATGCAGAGAGCAGCTTTTTGTTTGCCCATTGCTGAGGTGGTACCCAAGCCCCTCCCAGGCATCTGTGACCCTGAGCCAAGCCTGCAGCCCTGAGCAGCTAGGAGATGCTGATGCTTGTCAGCTTAGGGTCTTCGACGCTCAAAGCTTTTTTGTAACCTATCTGCCATCTATTAGCATAAGTGGGGAAATAAAAAAAAAGGGATCTGTTCCTGCTGTTCTCTCAGGAAAGCACAGTAGATAAATATGCCAGGTAGCATGAAAGGATGTCTCTATACTCACAAAACTACCCTGGGATCTCATCCTCAGGTCTCTGCCCACCTGACAAATACACATCCTCTGTGTATCAAGTGTGCATCCCCCAAAAATCCTGGCCTGCTGTTGTGGGGACTGTTGCCCCTCGTCCTTTCTGGATGTCACTGATTCCACCACCTGAGAAACCATGAAGTCTAAGTACAGAGCAGGGTGGCTCTGTGCCATGGGCTGAACCAACAGAGGACAAAAAGGCTACCTCTGCCCCCAGAAAACTAAAACTCTGACAAGAAGCACCATAAAGGGACAGACACAGAGGGGCCAAAGGTGGGCCCTGTGCTCCGCTCCGTCTCCCCGTCCTCTGCTGCCACCAAAAATTTGCTGAGTAATGTTCCAGTGAAAGGTTAAGGACCAGGGCAGGAATAGCCCCTCAGGTCCTTCAGCAACTCTCTGCATGGCAACTTTTATAAAGAAATGGTTTAATGCTAAAAAGCAAAGAAAGAAGCCAAAAATATGTCTCATTTTCAGTATTTCATGATTGAAATCTTAAACACTGTGATCATGAGACTTGCCAAACATGGGTCTCAGCTTGGGTAGATTTTTTCCTGTTATACAAAGTAAAATGTCTGGAATCTGGTAATCTTGCATTGAGCTAATTTCAAAAGATATATTTTAAAATTTGTTTCAAATCTTTTTGTGCAATTTAAACTTATTAAATATCGATAGTGGTGTTTTAAACAGAAAATTAAGTAAAACATGAGCGGGAGATTTAGTCTGATTGCTGTGCATGTTTAAAAGAAAATGCTCTGCATGTTTAAAGGAAAAACACACTTAGGCACTGTGACATTCAGTTTTAAAGAAACCCAGTTTAATTATATTTTCCCTAATTAAGGATTTCATTATAGGGGATCACATGATTTAATTATATCAATACCCCAAAGACCTGATTGTGAACATAAAATGTGGATTAAAAGGATGCCTCATCACTTAATTACCTGCTAGATTGGAACAGATCCATGTTGTAGGTCAAAAGGGACATAAAATGCAGGCTTCTGCCTCCCTCTTTGTTGTGTGTGAAGGGCTCTGTGCGCGGGGAGAGAAGGAGGGGGAGCACTCATATCTTTAATGGGAGTGATAATTATCTGTGAGCAGTTTTCTAGGCATATATTGAGATGGATGGATAGATGGGTGGATGGGTGGATGGATGGATGGATAGATAGACAGATAGATAGGTAGATAGATAGATAGATAGATAGATAGATAGATAGATAGATAGATAGATTTTTAAAATATTAATATCTTTTAAATTTTCAGCAAGTCTTTAGTGGATGTGAGCTGCATATTTCAGCTTACAGTCTAATGGATGTCTGTGTATTTCTTCTCAAAATATAAGGTCTTGTCTTTCAGAAGGAAAATGTCAAGTAGTGGGAAATCTTAGGCTGGGTTTTAGACTGTCCCCAAGTGGGCAGATGGATACCTGGTGCTGTGGCAGGGACTGGGGCTGTCTCTCCTTGCATCCAGTCAGCAGGAGGCCCCTGGAGTGGCTGCATTTCTGGAGGTTCCTTGCCACTGAGTAATGGGGCTGATCTGGGGGATGGAGGGGATGAAATCTTTTGGGACATCAGTATAAAGCTGAGGGACAAATGTTAACCTGCCTAAACCTTGCTTACCACACACCTCTTTTCCCCACCCTGCAACTAGCTCCCAACAGCTGCTCCCTGGAAGAGGCTTTGGCAGGGAGCACTGAGCACATGAAGGTGGAAAACCTGCATCAATCACTATTGTATAGGGTTTTTTCTGTCATTCAAAATGCCTTCCCACCTCCTGCAACCCTTACAAGCTCTTACCTAGCAAAGCTAGAAATCTGCCCCTTGTACCCCATGCTCCCAAAGTACAGAGCAAATTCTGTCAGCAAGAAAAGGTCCCATGGGGGCCAAGTGCAATTTTGTCAGGGCCCATAGCAGCATTGCACGCTGTGGACTGAGCCTTTGCAAACCCCCTACAACATAGCTCCCCACAGCTTTCTAAGGGGGTTGAAGGGTTGCAGGATATCCACATAAGGTTACAGTTTTCTCCTCCAACATGCCATAAAAAGGAAAATTCCCTGCAGTCCTGCCCCAGCAGGTATCCTGCTTTTTCCCAGTACCGTGAGGGCCAGCAAACTCTGGTAGGTACACACTGGGCAGCAGGTCCATGGTTACATTGCTTCTTCAAATACTGCACTCTCCCAAAAGCCAGCTTTGCCTGTATCCAATCCCCACTCTGATATGGAGAGTGACTCCTGGAAGAAATACTTCAAGGCCACCAAGAGGGCTGGTCCAGAAACAGAGGGCAGAGTGCTCCTTTTCCTGGGAAAGATATCCCCAGGCACATGGGAGGGGGCAATCCTTTAAGCAAGGGGACAGCCTTCAAAGTGTCCCTTTGCTCTCTGGGGGCAGCCTGGTGGCTGAAGCGCATTCTCAGGTGTCATCCTGCAAATGCTGCTACAGTGGGGGTGTTACTGCCTGGTACAGGATAAGAAACCAAATCTTGTGCCCAGTTTGGGTAGCAAGACTAGGTAAGAACAAGGTCTCCTGAAACTACTGCTAACAGCTGATGTTGATACATCCCAGGTCCTTTCTATGGCTTTTCCAAAGGCACCAGGGAGGATACAGAACTGGATGGTCCAGCTGTTCAGGGCTATTCCAAACCAAGCAGCTCCAACACCTCATCACAGGAATGAGAAAGATCTGCAGCCCACAGCAAGGCTGGCAGTTGGATACTGCCAGCCCTGTAGATAGTGCCAGCTTGTCCCTCCACTGCTGGGCACAGCCACCCTGCCCCACTGCCCCCTGGGCACAGCCACTCCGGACATGGCCACCCTGACCTGTCTGCCTCTGGGCAGATCCAGGAGGAGGCTTTGGGCACACACTGTGACAATGTGCCTGGGCCCTGAGAAGCGAGGGAGCGCATTCGACTGTTAAATTATCATCTGCAAGTGGTACAGTGCTATGGGATGAAGACTCGTTTCTTTTACTTTGATTTGATCTCATTTTCCTAGGCAGGGAAATGCCCCAGTGACAGTATCACTGCAGATGGCATCACAAAGCCCCGGCTGGCACCAACTGAGTTGGCACAGTCAGATTATCATATTCGAGTTTGTGTCTGTCTTTTCTTTTTTCCCTGCTTTGCTGTGCTAATAGCATTTCTATTACCACATAAGCCTCAGTCAGCTCCTTCAAAAGGACGGAGACCAACATAAAAAGTAAATTTCATTATCATTGGCAAAAAGGATGGGTCACAGAAAAAGCTAAATGATGCTAGTCTATCTTTTTAATTCTTTCCTTTCTTTGTCCTCCCTCTCTCTCTCTGTATCTCATCTGGGCTTAAGGTAAGACTGGAATTGAAGTTGCAGGGTTTCCAGGGCAGTATTGAAGAGCAGTGCTGCTTAGTGGGGCAGCTGGTGGAGAGAGCTGAGCACGTTTCCTTTGCAGTTTTCATCTTCATACTTCACAGGGCCCAGGGACTGATTGATGGAATTCTTTTTTTTTTTTTTTAACATAGCTTTCTTGAGGCCTAGAGGCTGCCACACTGAACATATGTCCACATATTCCCTTGGGCAGTATTTAAATGTGTGCATCCATGTGACTGTATTTGTTTAGTGTGTGCTCCCACTGATCTAATGGGACCTTTCCCATGACCCATTGCTTCCCTAAGTTTGCCACTTGCTGCTGTCAGGCGAGAGAGGCTTTAACTTGGATGGCTGTAGCTGTAAATGAATGGGACTTTTTTTCCCTTTCAGTCCTTTCGACTGAACCCTCTTGCTGATGGATCATCTAATGCAGTTTAGTTGAGAACCCTCCCTCATGCTGTTAAAAAAAGCCAAACCTAAACAGACCCCATCTGTTGTAATCCTATGTCTATTTATGTGAATGCAAAATTTGTCGGGCTGCTTTCTGCTTGTTAATAAGCCATCCTCTGAGAACAAAATCCATTCCTGGAAAACACCCAGTAAGATGTGCATTGCTTGCTCCACTGGATACCTCTAATGCTAAAATCTCTTGGGAGCAAGAAAAGCAGTGGTTGCACATGGCACTTGCTTTCCTTCGAGGAGGCACTGTACAGTTCTGCCTGGTATTTAGTGTCCCCCAGATAGGCAGCTCAGTGAGACACAAATTGGAATAAAACTATCTTTAAGACATTTCCAGCATACACAACCTGCTTGAGTAACACCTAGCACTGCTCAGAGGAGGAGACTAGAAGCAGATTATTTACATTTCCCACTGTAGCAGCTTTGTACAAAAGTCTGATTATATCCTACCTTTGCTCTGTCTTTCAGCAAAAAGCCTGAAAAACCTCAGAGAATGACACAAGTAAAGGAGGTGTTCAAATGCGTTCAGAAACTGTGGCTGACTAACAGAGTTAAAAATTATATAAATATTCCACAAACAGCATTTGCACATATTTAAGGCAGTGCTAGGAAATGCCATAATGTATGCAAAATATTTAGAGAATGTAAATCCAAAACAGATTAATTATATTTTCTGCTAGAGCTCTTGTTCAAGAGTGGAGACTGCTTGCTCAGCACCGTCCCTGCCCTAAAGAGTTTAAGGGAAAACACTGGGGGGTTGAAAGCTGCGAGGAACTGCCCCCACCTCCCTGCCAAGCTGCACATGGAATACCCCTCCTCCAGTCTTCTGGCAAATGCCCACAGTGTTACACCTCACCAAATCCTGCTCAAGGTGAGGCTGAGAGCAAACCTTCCATCTCTGTGCTGTAGGCATGGGCATGGCCTGGGCTACCTTTTCCGTCACTCTCCCTGGGAGTCATACCAGGAGCCAAGTACAGCATATGGGAATTCACACTGGACTTTCAAATATCACTTGTGAATCTAAACTCAGCTATCTCTTTTAGCTTGACATAGGCTGGGGACAAAATTAGCTGAAGAATACGAGTAAATATACAAAATGCAGAGTGTTTGTTAAACATTGTATTTTCTATTAAATAAAGAATAGTTTTACCAGCAATATCACTGGGAAATGAATCATGGACTGAGAAAGAACACCAGAGAGCTCCGTCATCCTAAGCCTAAACTGAATTTCTTTAGAAAAATTATTTACTAAACAAAAGTGCAGCCTTCAAGTTATCTCAGGGGCTGACAAATGGCTACATGTTATTTTACGTATGGTAAGTGCTACCGTAAGAGATGCTGTCGTGATCTTGTGCTCAGTTATTAATCACTGGTGGTTTTGTCACGTTCAAAAGAAAGTGTGAGGCGATGGATTATCTTATTTACCCCTTCCAAGAAAATATTTATTTTCAAGTTGATTTTTAGCCTTGCTTTCCTTAATCTCCTGAGCAGTGCTTCTGCTGGAAAACACTTTGGAAATGGGTGACAAGTTCAGCATCCTGGTTTTGCTAAAATTTTTTGGTTTGTTTTGGTATTTTTAATTCTTTGTTCCTAGGATACTGACCCCAGAGTTTGGCAGGCATTATTGTATGCACAGGGTACATGTCACCACCCTTCCACATTGCAGTCTTCAAGGAGTCAGTTGAGCTGGTTGGAGATGCCAGTGGTATCGTGTACTTTGGAAACTGTAACTCAGAAAACCTTAAAGGAACATTCCAAATAGCGCTATAATGTCCTCATGAGGCAGGAAGAAAAGTTTGAGTATCTATACCCCAGCTGGATTTTCCAGTCTATAACTCAGCCAGAGAAACAAAGCAGGGCCTCCTGCTGGTTGTAAAATAAGATGAGTTGGTACCATGAAAAAGGAAACAGACTTAAACCCTTCAGTATGTTCTGCAGTGATTTTTTCAGTCAAAATGACACCATAAAATAAGGAAATTAATTACTAATTTCATTAACACTTTAACCCTTGCTGTTAAATCTGGATGGTTGCTTAAAAAGTTGGCTACCTAAACGTTGATGTCTAAAAGTTGATCAGTTACGTAAAACCTGTCTCCTATAAGTCCATTTTGATTGTGTTAATGACAGTAATGAAGTTTCAACTCTTGCTTGCATCTTATATGAACCACTCCATTATCTGGTACCAGCTTATCCAATTTAGATGTTTAATGTAGAAGCAACATGCAGTTCTTTCCCAATACACCAGAGCCTCAAGATTATTTTATAAAAATCATAGTGAATGAAGTGATTTTGGGTCACTCCTTTGATAAACCTTTAATCTACCTGGGCTTCTTACTGTAGCAGCTACTGCTGAATAGCTTTTTTAATCACCCTTGAAACAGAACACAGTTCTGGTTTAGAAATTCATATATCATCTGAACTTTTGCCAAAGTAATCCACTTTTTATTAATATAGGATGATGAAAAATGTTGCAATTAAGGTTTTAAATTTTTACAAGCAGCCTTCTCAATAGCTTGGATTGTGAAGGAGAAAATACCTTTTCAGCAGCTAGAGAAGCAGCTACCTTTTTAATTTAAATAATATTCACTTCCTCAACTCTGCACCAAATTATTTCTGGTGCTTTTTCATTTGTAAAATAAATTGCACTTTTCAAATGAAGCAACATCATATGTGCTGGATGTGGAGAGATGCTGGGGATGCTGTGGGAGCTGATTCTGAGATGAATAACTGACCCACTTTGGGTACCTGCACCCTACACCCTGAGCCCCCCACTGCTACTCACCAGGGACACTCCTGGTCTTATAGACCCTATGTTAGCCTTGCCTTTCAAACATCTTTTTTCCCCTGTCACATGGCAATCTTCAGTTTTCATTCACCTTTTCTGATCTATTAAAAATGTGGTTCCATCTCACTTTCCTTGACTGTACCTACATGCATTTCATCTGGACCCTTAAATTAATCCAGGACCACTAATTTTTAAGTCTTTTGATAACCTGAAATCTATCCTGTGGAATGGAACGCAACTGGGATGTGGAAGCACAAGGATCAATCGATGCTGCTGGACTCTACGTCAGTGTCTGATGGGGTGGTTCGGTAATTCTGCCATATTTATTTTGTGTGATGACGTCTGTGCAGTGGTCAGCAAGATCAGAAATAACTCTTTCTTAGGCATTTGTTTTGATACCAAGTGAAATTTACCTTTTCTCAAGACCATTTCTTTTGGGCCCATTTCAGAAATTGGATGTCTTTTGCTGGTAGCTGCTATGACCCCACTGTTCACTGACCATAGCCATCTCCTTCCTGTCTGCTGGACTTGCCATTCGTTTTGGTAGCCTTGATTTCAAATCCCAGTTCTATCGTTGGTGCCTCTATATAAACTGAGGAGGGATTCATAAACACTACGTGGTCACTGTAGAGCAGGATAAGACCCAACTGTTAAACTCAAATCCCAGTTTCATTAGAAGGTGGCTTGCTAAGAGTTGTGAAGTACTCAGAACCCTAAAGTAAGCCATAGCAGAGCACTACAATTTAGTTCAGATGAAACTGGTGTGATCTTCTTTTGGCTTTCTGTGAGAAATGGTCAGAAATAGTAATTTCTGACACAGAGAAAGCCTGCTTTCACCTCAGTAGAAGATAATTTTGCTCTGTTTTTGCAAAGTGAAGTACAAAGTATAATGGGACTGCTTAACGTAAAAAGGCAAGAAAAGTAACTCCTCTGTGCTGAAGGTTTCAGCTGGAGTGCTGTATCCAGGCTGGGGCACCACACTTCAAGAGGGATATGGACCCACTGGAATCAGTCCAGGAATAGCGAGGAGAGAGCTTAAAAACATAACCTATGAAATAAGGCTGGAAGAACTGAGGTTGTTCAGAATAAAGACTGGACTAAGAGGAGATGCAATAACATAAATGCAGTTATGTAAGTGATTGCTGCAAAGAGGGAGGAAATAAACTCTTCTCTATATCGACTGTGGACTGGAAAAGAAAAATGGGCTATAGTGGAAAACTGCAGATATAGACTTGATTTTCTGGTGGAGTGCTGGGCTGAATTTGTGGGAGACTATCTGAGCAGTGGGGAAAGGGGGAAATCCGTGGCTTGGATTGTCCCTCACCAGTGTAGTCCACACCTGTAAATGTAACATGTTTGACCAAGAGCAGAGAAGGAGCTTGAGGCTGGAAAGAATGATGACAATCAGGCCAGCTGTGGGGAGAAACAAAATGTTTGTTTGGACAATTTGCATCTGTTGCTTTTTTTAACCGGATAAGAGAGTACACTATGTAATATACACACACCAGCCTCACTTACCGACAGAGACTTAAAATATTTATATCACGGACAAACAATGCCAAGGAACTCCCCTACAAATGCAGTGATTTAATAAACACAGTACTGTAATGTAGCATTTATCTTTATTATATATAATCAGCTGTTGATTTTACTTGGGTAGAAATAATGTCAAACTGAACCAAGGTAAGATGGGAAGTCTGGAAGGTTCCCATTTCCCCAGTTGCAGACACACACACCTTTTTGGCTTTTGCAAGAACATGTGGGCTTTAAGACTGTGTGAGGCGCAGCAAAGAACTTCCTGCTATGGCCCCACAAAGGACTGTGCATCTCACAGACCTCTTGAGGTCTCACATAGCAGATAGTTCCTCTCCTTGTCTCCATCAATCTCATGGAATAAATATCTTCCATTACACCATTGAATAAAAGCCTATGTATGTATCTAGGCAAAAGATGCACATTACTTCCCAAGCAAAGGTCAGCAAGATATCTATCTGAAAACATAGATTATATCTACATGAAGGTTTTTATACTGGGCAACAGGTATGAGATCCTTAGACAAACCCAAGCCAGTGCTCAGGGTTCACTGCCATGCTCAATACAACATTAATAAAAAAAAGTGAAGGTGACTTTATTGACAATTCCTAATCACATGATAATCCTAATCCCATGATAATATGATATAAAACATTGATGGAATGATTAGTGGAGTGAACTGTCTATCACAGGTGCTTTTGCTCCCTGAGCAAACTGCTATTAGTACGTGCACACAAGAAAAAATGCAAACGTAAGAGTTGGAGAGATGGCCATTTTTCAAGTGTATTTTCATCCTCCTTAACGGAGGCATTTTTTCATATCCTCACAGATGTGACCCAGTCTGAAACTTTATCTTTTTTCTGTAGCAATATTTCTGTGTTCTTCCACCTTCATTTAAAATATGGAATTGCCCGAAAGAGCATTTAATGACGAAACCACAGTTTTAAATGAAGCTTTGCTTCTGAAGAAAGAACTTCACAAATTGCTCGAAGGTCAGAGTAGGAGTTGGCCCATACTTTGCAGACTTGTGAAAACATGATGCCAGCAGGCTCTGAGAGTGGTACGAACAGTGTTTGTGCAGTTTGAAGATGCAAATGGGTATAAACAACAAACATTACACTTATGGAAAACTTTCTCCTTGGGCAACGTGATGCCAGAGCTGGGGTCATTAGCAGATATTGTTCCATGTGACTTTATCCCAGCTCACAGTGATGTCTCATCACCAGATCCCTGTCACCTCCATACCCAGCTGAGCCCCATATTAATATACCCAAATTAGACTGGCCTGCACGATCTTTGGTTTTTTACATGACAGGCTTGGGCTTTTCATTTCCTTTCTGAGTGAACGTTCACCTAGACAGCAACTATTTTCATGCCAAAGCAAGGATACGGTTCCCTAAATGGACATCACCAGGGATAGCATCTGCTAAATAAGACTGAATGCTTCACAAGCATAGGCGCCAGTGTAATCTCATTACAAATTATCTTAATTGAAAGCAGAATAGCCTCCTCCTGAAGAGTCATTTACTTGCTCTTACCTGATCTGTTGGGAAAGTACCTGGCTGTGGTGTCTTCCAGTGTTGGGACAATGAGATCTCTGGAGTGAAAGAAGGGATATTTCAGGCAGTACATGGGCTATATGAATTTACAAACCACTCAGGAATAAGTGAGCATCTTGAGGAGAGCACTAACAAGCATTGTCAAGGTTCTCAGACAAAGGTCATAAGTGGTCTTTCCACCAGTCTCTGGTGAGTTCCCATAACAGTGTCTGTATGTCACCTGGGTCTGGAAGACATATGACCATAAGGTATGAAATATGTCCTAAGTAACACCGTTGGAGAAGTGTTGGGGTGGCTTTTCCAGGCTGTGCTGACAAGGGTGGGACTAATGTGCTTTTCAGAGCATAGCAGAGGAGTGGTCCCTCAGATGTCAGGCAGCAGGGGAGCATAGACCTAGGCTTCCTTCCAGAGTAGACAAGGACGTGCAGGGTTAGGGATGAGAGAACTCTGCATGCGGCACCCTGGGGGGACTGCAGAGCAACCTGCAGACACCTACCCTCTGCAGACACGGGTCTCCACTCTTCAGGACACATTCACAGTGCTCCTCTGTGAAGCTTCTGGCAGCAACGTGGAAGTGTTATCAGGGAGCGTAAGGAAAATAGCAGTGTCAAAACTACAGTGCCAAGCCTTCTGCAAAGCCCAGGTGCTGTTCGGCAATGGAGGAGCTACGAGATAGCCTGTTTAAGGATTTCTTTTCTTCTTCCCCAATGTCCTGGATACCTGAAAAATCCTCCTGACTCCTGGCTTTTTCTTGTAGAAGCCTTGGAACCTCCCAATAGGCAACAGGGAAGCCAACGAGGGGTGCCTTTCTCTACAGAGTCTCAGAGCTGGACAGCTTACCCACAGCAAAGCAAGGGCCATTGAACCAGAGGAAACTCGTCCTGGCTCACCAGAGAGATGGCTAGGAATCACTCCCATAACCATCATCTTTGGTCACAGGCAAGACCGAGGGAGTCAGTAGGGAAACCGTGGGGCAAGTTCTTGGTGGAACAGGGCATTTGACCCCCACTGGCAACTATCAGTAAACATCTGGTTCCTCAGATACTGTGTGGTGAGAAGAGGCACAGCCACTGCTTAACGGAGCAATGACTCTATAGAAGGGGTGCCTTGGAGACCAGAACACTGTGCAGGTGCTCTCAGGTGCTGGGTAGTTCCCAAAGACCAATGAATTAGTCATCTTCTCTTCTGCTTCATGCCTACAGGCATTAAAGTGATAGTGCTGCAGTGGGGTTGTAGCTCCTTAAAACCATGTTGTGATCATAGGTGTCAATGAATGTGTCAGAATGGAGAAGGGAGTACTGTCAAGGAACTGCATGATAGAGGACAGGGATGTGGAGGCAGTCAGGAGTGCAGCAGGAGCAGAGACAGCTGTCCAAAAGCTTGGAGCCCCCAAGGCACATTCACACAGTGGCAGAGCACAGGCAGGCGATTACACTTGCCCCAAAAAACCTTCATCTGCTGTTTGGTGTTTTTACTAGAAGTCCATTGTCATGTCTCAGCAAATCGTGGGCTGTGCCTCATCAAGGCAAAAATCCGTTTCTTCCTCCTTTCTTATTTTGATGTATTTCACTTCCAATGTCCAGAGGGATCATTTAGCCTGTTCAAATGCCTTATTGAGGAAGGACTGCATTGTTCTTCCAGCCTTTGCGCGGCATCGGAATGTGCCTCTTCCTGCGCACCCCTGCGCATGGCCAGCCCGTGATAAAGCCGAGGCTCCTTTTCTCTCATTGTTTCTCCTTGCCTTCTCCTTTCTCTTCCCAGCTTCATTTGTCTGAATACTAATTTGTGTTTATAACAAGAAGTAGTTCCCGCACCTCCCCTTTGTTGCTTAATTGAAGGGAAACTGAGCAACAGGTGGATCTCAGGAAATATCATTAGTCTCTTTCAATTGTTTTTGGCACTTCTTTGAAAGAAAAGTTCAGTTCAATGCAACTGGCTGTTCGCTGTTTCCAGGCTAATTACTGCAGGACCCAAATGAGGAACATATTTGAACAAGTCTAATTTAAAGAAGGTGAGCTGCTCATCCAGCTTGGTATTATTTACAGGCTTTGAGTTGTACAAGCAGTTAAGGACTTCAATGAAGCTGTGTCTTATAACCAAACCTATAGAGGAAAATAAAACCCTTGAGCATTGCATAGCATAGAAGTACCATTGGTGCACAGAAACACAGCCAGCCATGACCCAGTGTGTTCATGTTTATGTAAGGGTTTCCTTTTAACCTATTCTTTTGTTCATAGAGAATAGAAACAGTGTATAAGGACAAAAGTATTGTTGTATGTTTGATTTTGAGAGGTGCTTGTCAGTGGAGACTGTAACTGGAAAAGAAAAGCTAACCAGGGAGACTTCTTCCTCAGCTCCTTGGCTCACAAAACTGAAAAGTCACAGACAAGGGGGAAGGATGCTAAAGAAAACAAGCAGCATGATCCTTCAGTGTGTGGTTTTAGCCCAGCAATTCCCAGTAGGACAAAAGAGGCAAAATCTCAGTGTGCTCCTTCTATCCCTTTGTAGTCAGAGCTCCAATTTCTGCTATTTTTAAAACCAGAACCCTGGGGGAATATTTCACCATTGAAAATCAGCCAAATGCATTAACGAAGTGCTCCACCTGTTACAAGAATGCAGGCAAAGGGCTGGATGATGGCAGCTCTCACTTGATGGTCAGCAATCAGGATATTCCTTACATGTGATATACTGTGATTTTTGACCAGCTGAAAATCTTGCCATCTGCTTTGTATTTCAAGGCTTAAACAACTAGGCAGGTCAGAGGAAAAGAAGAGAGATGATAACATCTTTAATTTCAAGGGTAATAAAAGAAGATGGTAGGTACACAGAACCTAAGAATGCAAAATGTAATTTAAATGTAACTGACTTAGTGATACTGAGCTCTCACCATTGTCTGAAATGTAGCTGCTTCTTGTTTCTTTCCACTGAGAAACTGAGAAGCTCAGCATAGAAATCTTCTGACGTGCAATGTGTCATGGGCTGTTTGGAGCAGGAGTAATCAGCGGGTGTTGACAGCAGTAGGGCAAGAAGTGGTACAGCAAAAACACACACACACTCAACTACAAAAGCTGGGATAGACAAGGACAGTGAAATCATCATTAAACATGCATTTCTCCCCTTGACATGGGAATAGGGATGCAAGTAGAAAAGCCCTGGCTTTTCAGCAATGCCTTTACGGATTTATAACTGTAAATACCCCCTTTTATAAAGGATGTATTTAGGAAGCAAAACGGTTCTCTTTTTGTGAATGATCTATTTTACAGGGCTTAAAAATATGTCAAGGTTTGCTGCAGTAAATCCTCCTCATGCTGTAACTGAGTAATGTAAGCAACTTGGGTTGCCTTTTAAACAATTCCCAGTGTGTGGCATGGCCAGTGCAGTTTGAAATGCCTCTGTCTATCTAAACAGAAACAGATGTTTGAACAGCAGAGCTGTGCAGAAGTAATTCTTCAAACAGTAGATTAAAACATCTGTCAGGACCATTGGATGGGACCAGACAAGCAGCAGCAGTGTCAGCTGGGACTGCCAGTCACTTCTACCTTACCCTGGAGGTGGAAAGGAAACGATGGGGGAATTCCGTCTGGTCTTTGCATGTGACACCCTCTCATTTTGCCATGTTTCTCCAGCCATTCAGAAGATTACAGACCCATCTGTGCAGAATAGCTCACAACCACTCTCAGCATTTCCTACTGTAACGGAGGTCTTCTAGGTTTTCACTTTTCCCGTTAATGCCTTTTTCTGCCACTGCTGGCAGTCGGTATGAAAGCTGTGAAGTGTTGGTGACATGCCAGGTTACCACATTTTACAGTTATTTCCATCTGTCCTTCATGTTTCAGCATTTGACCAGTTTAGTGGCATTGCAAGCAAATTCTTCAGGCCTCACTGGGTCAAATAGATGACAGCCGACTAATCTCCTGCAACTTGCCCGCAGGAGCTGTGCCACAGGCAGTGTATTCATTTCCAGCTGAGCAAGAGGCCAAACCAAACCCTTGGATTAACACCTCTTTTGCACTCACCCCCACCCCAAAATCAGAGCCAAGAAAGTGATACAGAGTCAAGAAACTGTTCCAATGTTTTTGGTGAATCAAGTCAAAACCCTGAATCCTAACAGCTCCTGAAGGATACCATTTTTACAGTCTGGATCTGAAATCTTAGTCTTGAATCCACCCTCTGTTTCGAGCCCAGATTTATTCTTACCTCTTGTTTTAGCATCCAGAGGAATAAGTGGGGACAGCCCTACCCTCCGGACTGCTCATTTTGGGGTGGAGCTGCTATGGCTTCACTCCCAGCACCTTCTTCTTTTGAACAAGCTCCTTCTGTGCACTCCTGAATCAAGGTCGGGGCCAGGTCTGCCACTCCGGCTCCTCAAGTGTTCCCCCGGAAGACCTTCTCCACCATGAGGTGCCAGTGCTGGGACAAGCAGCACAGGGTCCCCTGTGAAACTGGTGGAGCTCTCCCTTCCCTGCATGCAAGTTGCTCTCCCATCTCATTTGTCCCCAGCGGCCATTAATTGAGGGCTGTAGCAGCAGCAGATTACCTCACGACAGCCTGGCAGATGTGCTCTTGCTGAATAAATAAACTCATTTATACGGCTGTAATGACTGTTGCTTCTGTGCTCTCATCATGAAAACTCCAGCCTATCTACAGCAGTTTATAAACAAAGCTGCTTTGCCTTTATGGAAAAGCAATTTGTGGCTGAGGAGCCTCAGCAGTGACTCGTGCCAAAGAGAGCTGAGGCCATTTCTCAGGGAACAGGTGTCCGCATCATTAAAGACACCACCCCCCCGGCATTAATTGCCATCCCTGTTGGCACACTGAGAAAAGAAATTGGGGTTTGTCTGGGCCATGAAGATCAGCTTCCAGACTCCCTCCTTCAAGGTAGCTACTCTGCCTGCAGCATTGCTGAGGCAGGGAGAAAGCTCAAGTGCTATGTGGTGGATGGACTCAGTCTCTGGTGGTGGGGGCAGGGAGCACTGGGAAACTGGCACAGACTGGTAAAACAAAAGCATTCATGGGGAGAGAGAAGGAAACTGTTTATTAGATGGAGCAAGTTCATTAACTTCCCCCTTCCCCTCTTTATTTATTTTAACTGTCTCCTTGCTTCGTCTCTTCTCCGGTGTTTCTTCCCTTGCTTCCTTCCATGCTACATTTTTATTGCAGAAAGGAAAAGAAGCTTCACCCTGTAGTTTCTTAGGCTACTTGCAGCCTTAAAGCAATACACTGCAATTAAAAAAACACACCGTGCCCCAAAACACAGCAAAGCACAGGCATGCACCCTGCAGAAATAGAGGACTGTTGAGCAAACTTCTCGGTTTGGTGGGATTCTCTCTCATCCACCTGAATCACTGGAGGTGACCCCATCTGTCCCGCTTGTGCCCCCACCTGGGTACTTTCCTCCAGCTCCATGGCCCAAGTAGCCATGTGAGCCATGAGCACAGAGATAAGTGGGAAACTGGAATGCATGGCACATATTCCCTGCAGACGGCCGTGGTTAGCACCACACACGTGGTGCCCTGGGGAGGAGAGTCACGCCACAGAACCGCCGTGTGGTTGCAGTGACTTCACCCCACTAATTATGGCAAGGCAGGAGCATGCTGGCAGCATTTAGGCGTTTAGGTTACAGCCACACTACAAAGTAAACAGGCTGTGAGTGGTGTTTTAGTTTATAACCAAAGACAGGATGACTGTCTTAGTTAAATGCACTGGTAGCCTTGAGTTAGGGGATTTTGGGCACGGATGGGAGCTGGGTTAAAGTAAGCCAGGGTTTGTCCTGAAATATGGATCTCCAAGAGGATGCATTGCTCTCTGAGTGAGATTATTCTCAAATCCCCTTTAAGCCACAGAAACAAATGTTTTCACAAGCAATCAGGACATTGCTTCTCCAACAAACTCAGCCATGGGTGTAAGGCCTGGGGAATATGACTGTGAAGACAAGGGAGCCCTTTCCAGGGCTGGAGCTAGGACAGCTATCCCCAGCAGCTGCTGGCCATCCGTCTGCCTTACACTGCCCGTGTCCCCACAGTCGCTGTGGGTCATTAGCAGGGCACTGCTGTTTGTCAGCGCAGCTCTGTGCAGTGGCTGCTCAGAGGTCGAGGCCTGTCCAGCTCTGCTCACACACCGGTGTGGGGCTGGGGCTCACCACCTCCTCCCTGCTCTCGCCTGCGGCCATGGCTGGCACCTGCCATGCCTATGGTGGGCAGCTGCCTAAAGCATCAGGGATAATTGCCTCCCTCTCTCCAAGGATTATCTTTAGCATCGGGCAGCAGCGACAGGGCAAACACTGCCATGGGCTTGCAGCAAGCCCAACAGCACCAGCATGCACCCAGACAGGGCAAGGTCGCCCCAAGCCTCCTTTCCAGCTCTTTGACATTGCTGAGGGGGACAGAGAAAAAGAGTTAGGGACGGGAATGGCTTTTAGGGACAAACCCAGCAAGTGGTATTTTGCCTTCCATTAGCTCTGCTGGTTTTACTCTCTGCAGAGTTAATTACAAATCAGTTTAATTGTTCTCTCGCTTGATAACTTTCTAATCTCTCAGAGACTTGCTGCACAGCAGGCTGTAAGGTTATATTTTATCACTTCTCTTTCCATTAACCCCACTGTGTTAGTCTGTGGTCTGCTTCCTCCCTCTCTCCCCAGAACATTAACAATTAAATTGATTAAAACAAACTTCAGCAGTGGCTCTGTTGAGAACCTTCCCTCTGCTCCCCACCAGCCGCAATGGCTGTCACACTGTCGGGTCACGAGTGGCGACTTCTCTGTCCCCCATACCTTCCCTCCCCACTGCACCACCAAGCAAGGCAGAAAATTGTGCAGTGACACATGAGTGTGCAGAGAGGTGAGGGAGAGGAATGAAAAAGTCACTCTGAGGAATGTGCCTTAAAAAAAAATTTAAAAAGGAAACAAACCCTGGCAATTTGCAAGACAATTATAAAAACACCCCAAGTCTGCCAGGAATTCAATCTTGAATGCCTTCCTACAGTCACCACTGACCAGCATTTTCCCATTACCTCTCCCTTTCTGATCAGACCACTCAGTGTAGTATTAACAGCAGCTGCCTCTTTTGCTGTTCTTACATCTCCGGATGCTCGATGTAACACAGGGGTGGGAGGCAAAGTGTTTTGAACATTCTCTTATTTTTCCTGGGTTGCAACATGCAACAGCATTCAGGGCACACGTCATATTCAGGATATAGAGGATCTGGGAGCCCTACAAATGCTCCCAGGTATAGTTTGTTCTACCTCTGACAACAAATGCTCTTGGCTTGATGTAAGAAAGGTCAGTGTTTCTTTACAAAAGCAAATAATGCCAAGTACTCCCACAACATCCTCGAACCAAGCACCAAATCACTGCTTGTCATTTTGGATGTCCCTGTAAGCTCACTGTGCTCCATACTTAAATTTGAATGTAATTTGGTACTCTGAACTTAATTTTCAAGTCTATTAAAAATCCTTCCCTCAAAACTTGATCCATGACAACATTTCCTCCTTGGAAGATCTAGTTGGTTCATGGGTCTCTGTCATGGGGCCCAGAAAAATCAGGTACACTAAAAGTACAATGTTTCAGAAATTTTTTGGTTCTACTGTTTGAACAGAATTGTTTCCTGGCTTATGCTTTTGTCTCTGATATGATGTGTCCTATATTCACTAGATATATTTTGTTTTCTTTGTTTTACTGAGTATATCTATCTCTTATTGAGACTGGTTCTGCTTCTGCAGTCAGGTACATCCTAGATTTAGGAATCTTATCACAAAAATACTCCAAAGAACTCGTGGTTTATATATGTAATCTAACAGTGTTCTGATGTCAAGCTCGGAAGAAATCTTGCCATTGCAGTGAGCTTTGGATTATTCCCTCAAAAGAGGAAAAGGAGAGTTTGTTTCAAGCCCATCAAGGCATTTCCAGGCAAGAGTAACATCCAGAAACCCCTTGACTAGATGATCTTGCAGGAGACCCAACCACCACCAACCTTCCTCTGACCAACCAGCCCAAACCAGGCTGGCTGAACAGATCCAGAGTGGGGAATGCTGTATGTCACCTGATCTGAGTCGTTCTGTCAGATGAGATCAATGGCTCCATTTATTAGCATCAGATAACCTTAGTTAATACCAGGCATGCATTTGTTTGTCTTTCACCCTAAATAAGTGTATGATCACTGTATGATCAGCTGTGTGCTGCAGACATGGGACGGGAAGGCAGACCCTGCGATATGGCATGTGGAAGGTAAGTGCAGGCAGTGCAAAACAGAGAACCATGAAACCCTTGTCCATGAGGTCCTTGTTATGGCCATAAAATCACTTAATGGCATACTGGCATCAGCAAACACTTGTACAACAGAAGCTATATGTCCAATGCATTAATGTGAAACCTTTTCGCCCTGGAGAGCTCTCTAAAATTTCTTACTAAATGATCACAACAAACCCTTCAGACTGCCTTGTCAGTGAGCCTGAAAATACTTTGCTGGCTGGCAATTGCTTATGTATGTAGGCTGCAGTATCTTGGCAATGCCTTTTGCTTTAACAGCTAGTATGATATTTTAATCCATGCTTTTCAGTCAAGTGAGTAATTTAAATGGGCACTTGACCCTAGAATATGCCAGATCAGAACTGTCACATGCTTTTGGGAAATCTGGAAACAGATCCCAACCTCATAAGTCATCACAATAATTGTAAGGGATAAAAACCAGACCACACTGACTTAATCACTCCTGAAATTTGTAACTATGTTTGGATATGAACTCTCACTGAGACTTTCAGAAGTGTTAGATGGCTTGTTTTCCAAAGATGCATTTCTCAGCATTTCTGGAAATCAGGCCTGAAATCAGACACTAATTTAACACACAGACACAATTCACTCCAAACCACCCATACTTTTTGGAAATATAAATTTCTACTACATTATCAAAGCATCAGAGAAAAAGCATTTGCCAACTGCCTCAGAAACAGAACATTTCATAATAGCAAAAATTGCTTTCTTAAATGTTAATTGTATTTTTTAGAGTGATAATTTCATTTTTCTAGTACTCCAAAGCTTTGGAGAAAATGTCTACGTGGTTAATAAATCAGGAGGGCATTCAAAATCTGTGGCACTCATTGAATTAACTCGAAAATATTTTCTTCCATCAAAAAATAGTGCAGTGGAAATGGCTACCTATCAGCTTGCACTTAACTTCCATATCACATCAAGTAGTATATACATGATATCCTAGGCCACATCTGTGTTTTCATACCTTGGGGACAGTCTCCCAGCCTCAGTGCAGCACCAAGATCACCCAGTGACTCTTTTCTGGTTGAGATTTGGGCACTAGCTGTCCTCCTCTGTAAGGTTTTTTGCCTCTGTGTCCCTTGCACAGCTGGAGGTGGCCAAGACACCAGGGCATAGTGTGCTGCATATTGAGCAGTAGATCTGAACGGGAAAATACAGATTAGTTCATTGTAAATTACTCATATGTCTAGTCAATCTGATGGAGTTATATTTCACGGGCTTGTTCACAAGGTAGTTTGGGGGATTTTTTTGGCATACTACATTTTCGATTGGTGTCTGGCAACAGCTTCAGTGACTATGAAGCTGAGAACGTCGACTTGAAGTTCTTGTCACTGTTCCAAACCAGGCCATGCTGTATGACAATATCCACAAAGTAATCCTTGGAGCAGTGTGAGCCATCTTCTATCTCTCTGAACTCAGCATCACTTCACCTTGTAAACCACAACTTCTTAGAAAAAAATGAATCATGAAATGCCCAAAGTGACCTTCAGAGTCTCAGTTACCATTCATGCACAATGGAAATGTACTAACACATTTATCTGCTAAAAGCTGTGTCTCTTTACTTCATGTTTAAAACCATAGTTTCCATCCTAGCTTAGGGACCAGTGTTCATATCTCTGCTCTGACTGTAAAGGATTTTGTTATTCTTAAAATAATCTTGTTGCTATTTAAAGAACGATGGTGCATGAAAAATCAAAACCCAGGGGAACTTCTGCAGTGAAGGACATGGAACTGAGGTGAAGAATGCTTGGAAAGGGAAGGTGAGGAAGCAGACAGTTGCAGATACCTGGGAAGCTGACCATCAACAACACTTTTCTCATGCAGTTTGGACTAAGTGATAATTATGGTTGTTCTGCATCCCAGAGGAGTACATTAATCGTCTGCATGTGGCAGCACACAGCTGAAGCTGCTGTCTGACATCCTGAACTTTCAGCTGTTAAAATTTTCTGCATAGCCTATATGCCATCTTGTGATTAAATAACAGAGATTTCATCATGGCGGTAGCAGCCATGGCAGACACCTTCAGCCCTGGCAGGAATACTTAAGGGAAAGAATCCAAAAAAAATGTCCCTGAAAATGTACCTTCATGGAATTGTTTTCTGAGAAAATATATTTTGGGCTGACTGGCCAATGCAAATATCAAGGAGTAAATATTTCTCATGGTGAATATTGAGGCAGGAGTATTTTTGTACTTTAACTGTTTTTAATTTTTTTTTCTGTCCACATCTATTAAAAGATAATGGTATAAGTGCAGAATAAATCCATGGGTGTCTACTGAGCTACACGGATTCAAAACCTAAGTAGCAGAAATGGCATGGTACTGAGCAGCACAGCCCTGAAGCAGTGAGATTTCATGGCCCCCTAAGCCACCAGAGACAAAAATCTTCATTCACACCGGCAGTGACTTTTCATTTCCATGAAATGAAAAGTCACTGTTGGTGTAAACAAGACATTTCCATGCCTCCCATGTCTATGGAGGGCAGATCAGGCATGGCTGCTGCTTTCACTATCTATCTCATAGCATGTCCTGAGGGAAATCCTTGAGTTAGTGTAAAGCTGTTCTTCAAATCCCTCCTTGGGTGGTTGCAGGGTGTTTAACTCTGCTCCCACAGCTTTGCTGTGCCATGTCCTGGTGTGTCTCTCCAGAGGCATCTCTGTTTAAGTGGCAGCCAAAATGATCCTTGTCTACATTTTTTAGCCCGTAGACAATTTTGAGGGCAGCGGCTTTACATCAGCAACAGAGGAGGGCAAGCTCGATTGGTATCTCTTTATTTTCCTCGATTGTCACTGTGGAGGCAGAGGAGGAGAGAGAGAAATGTTCCCTTCCCTTGTCATTTGTCATGTTAAGTTTTACTTGTCTCTGAGGATTATGAATTGAGGATTGCCTCCTCTCTTTGTGCTTCACATGTGCCTGCTTTTACACAGGTCAGGTTGTGAGTTCATTCCTTTGTAAGTACTCTGTGACGCACAAAAGCCAAAAGGGGAAAGAAAAAATCCCCACCCACTCTGAGACAGTCTATTGAATTTTGTTTTCCAATTACCTAACAAATTGCTGACTAAGGACAGGATAGGGCGGTGGAAATATAAGACCTAAAGGCACTGTACATTCCTCATCTGTAATGACCAGAAAAAGTGGGTGTTTGTTGGTGGTTTTAGCCAATTTGCAATTTATCTTGGTTTTAGCCCAAGCAGGCTTGAAACCAAGACAAACATTCTTTGATGTAATCTAATTGTGACTAAGACCGTTTGCATAAAGGTTTCACAGCTAGGATAGGAAGAGGAAAAAGACCTTGAAAGCATTCCAGTGGAAAAGTCATGTGCACCAGGCTTTCAGCTGTACCAATGGCGCCCAACAGCCCATTGTTTTAGTTGCGGCTTAAATTAATACCTGACAGCAAATGAATTAGGGCCCTGCTGAAGTCATGTATTCGTTTATTCTTGTTTTGGTTCCAATCATGTTTGCACAATAATAGCTTCAGGTGAACAACTAATGGGGAAAATGCCCTTCCCCTGTTCCTATTCCCACTCTCTTCCAAAAATATATTTAATAATTTAACTTAAATTCTCTCCAAATATGTTAGCCTGACCAGGCTAGCCTCACAAATTAATGAAGCTTCACATTGCTGGGGAGGCTGGAAAGGGTCTGGGGAGGACTGCAACAGGTCCTGAGGTTCTGCAAGGCATTAGAAGCCGTGCCTAGTTTTTCTCATTACACAGATCTGTGGGTCTCACTCTTCTGAGGTTATCCCAAAAGCAGGATCAATGATCCCAGTTGGATTTGCCAGCAAGGTGTGTGTTTTAAAGATAGTGGAGGTTCTTCTTCACCAGCTGCCATTTGCCCAGTGTGTGGAAAGACCAGGTTCTAAGGTCAGTGAGGAAAAGCAAAACTAAGAGATATTCTGCTCTGGAGAATACTGAAGACACAGCAAAGTCATTACTCAAGCATAAGCAGGAAATACACAGGAGATGGAAGCAGAGTCAGACCACTTGGAATGAATATAGAGAGGTTGTCAGGGTAAGTAGAAATGTTGTTTCTCACAGTGTGTTAATACTGACAGTCTTTGGTTATTAGCAACAATCCTTGGCTGTTATTACCAACACTCCTTGACTGGCTCCACTGCAACCTGACTATCAGTGTTTGATACACACACATTAAATACACATTAGCCCCCTATCTTCTGGGCTTCTGCAGAGGAAAAGCTGAGATGGGTGGCCTTGTTCAGCCTCAAGAAGAGACAACTGATGGGGGGCCTCATCAATGCGTATAAATATCTAAAGGGTGGGTGTGAAGAGGATTCAGCTGGGCTCTTCTTGGTAGTGCTGAACATTAGGACAAGAGGCAACAGGCAGAAACTGATGTGCAGGAAATTCCACCTGCTTACGAGGAAGAACTGCTTCACTGTGCAGGTGACTGAGCACTGGAACAGATTGTCCTGAGAGCTGGTGGAGTCTCCCTCACTGGAGATGTTCAAGAAATCTGGACACAGTTCTCTGCCATGTGCTCTAGGATGACCCTGCTTGAGCAGGGAAGCTGGACCAGATGATCTCCTGTGGTCCCTTCCAAACTGACCCATTCTGTGATTCTGTGATTCTGTGAAAGGGGTGTATGCATTAATGTGATTCGTAGCCTACTTCTGTAGGTGTCCATGTATGCGGCAGGAAGGTCAGGTTTAATTCTGATTCTTCTTTCCCATAAAACCTGTCATCTCTTAATTATAGAAGCATCATTCTAAAAAAAAGTCAGAGCAAAGGAAATTTTTTTGTGTCACAGGATTGAGAACATAGTAGCAGATTACAACTGTGCTTCTTGCTGTAACGTATTTGCTGTCACTAATCCATTATGGTTTATTTCCCAGTCTCTAAACACAGACACCTTCAAATTTTCACTAGGGACTGTGGCTAGTATGGTTCAATAAGCAATTTCTCAGTTAGGTGCTGTAATTCAGCTTTCAAATTGGCCTGAAAATTTGCCAATCCAGGCATAAAATATGCTCCTCTGAGCTTTATGTTTAATGATAATGAAAAAATCCAGTGGTATTTTACACTCCTGTCAAAATACCCTTTCCTCCAAGTCTCTTTGAGTCATAATTTGCAAGACAGCAGCTGTAATTTCCCTAGGAAAGAATCTGTATGTACCTATTACTGCACAATGCTTGAAAAAAAATTAAATTAAAACAAAAATATTAAGAGTTTAAAACCCATTAACACTATTTAGAGGTGGACAGCTTTGTAATGAACAGGTGGTACTCTGTCTACAGGACAGAAATATGTCTTAACTAGGCTGCTAAATTTTACATTTCAATCCACGGGAAGAGATTTGAGTCGTGATGGTGCCTTCTTTTTTTTTATTTCTTCCATATCCTAGGTAACAACCTGATTTTGAATTTCATTCAGAAATTCATTCTCTTTGCCTTCTTTATGGAGACCTACAGATAGATGAATTATTTCCCTGGCAGTGGCTTGTTAACCAGATGGTAACGCAAGGAGGGTGTGTAACAGGATATCGAGATCTCCTCATTCTCAGTTCTTAAGTCATTGTGAGATAAGCCCATAACAGGCTCAGTGATTAGTTCAGGAGAATTTCTCTGGGGACCAGGAGGTTGATCTTGGATACACCATGTCATCTCGGTCAATCAAAATGATGACTGAGAGACAGTATCTTAACAGCACTGAACATTACAACCCCAAAGAAATGCAACACTAATTAAGTGTGAGGGATTTTCTATGTACTACTGTTCTTGTAACATTCTCAGCAAATTCTGAAAAGCTGCTAGTTTTTGGAATAATGCCTTTATAGATTAATGCTGCTGATTTATAAGAGCTGTTATTTATGGTGAAAATCACACAACTGCTGGGTCTAAAGGCTTCTTTGGGGCTGAAATCTTTCTGTACAGAAAGTTGTTGTTGGGAAACAAGGGACTGGTGTGTTACTGTAAAGGATAGGTTGTAAAAGGGATGCTTAAAAGGGGCCCAATATGGTTTGGATCACAGCCAAGGTCTTGCATAACAGGATGCCACATAAAGGAAAGGCTTAGAGGGGTATGGTTAAAAGACAGACGTTTCTTTTGAGCAGAGATGTGCCAATGGGAGGATCACTGACAAATCTTTGTTCACTACTATGCTTGCATATAATTAAAAATGTTGGTGTTTGCAGCCGTTCCCAGATGATGTTGACTGGTTTAGAAAATGACAATTTTAAAAAATAAAGAATAGACAAGGACGCAACAAATGCAGTTCAGCCAGGGGTGTCTTTTGTGGATAAACAGGTCAGATTTTAATGCCCCTCAAGCAGCAGAAGCAGGAATGCCCCCCAAACCTTGTCATCAGGTGTGCAGCATTCACAGGTAGGCAAGATTGCGGATCTGGGTCAGCCATCTTGCAAAGGCACAGGGCACCATGATCTCCAACCTGAGTATCAGACAGGAGTTCGGGGGCAGCCATTTGCATCTAACAGGCAAGCCAGGAAGCTGCTAGGTTGGTAACAGAGGCTTCATTGAAAACTAGAAAAATTATCTTTGTCATGACAACAGAGGGAACACCTAATTGCCTGGCAAGTATTTGCCTTTTCCTGCAAATTTAGAGTCCACTAGTAGTACTGTAGAGCAAGCTCTGTCAAGACACCATATATGGCTCCTTTCTGTTTCTAGAGGAAATACTTGATGTTGTCCTGTTGTTCTCCAGAAACCACCCAACACACGCGTGACACTAGTCCTAGCACCAGGACTCAGGAGCTGAGGAAAGGCTGCATCAGAGGAAATGTTAACACAATCTCTTTATGATTTCTTCCCACAAGTATTATAATACTTTATCTTGAATCTACTGCTGGTTTTAGTGGAATATATTCAGGCCTAGGAGAAGGTGTCCCTGCCCATGGCATGGGGTTTGGAATGAGATGATCTTTGAGGTCCTTTCCAACTCAAGCCAGCATATAATTTCATGATTCTGTGTATGGGTGAAGTGGTTGGATCCTCAGCACCAGCCAGCTGTGTCTGGTGGTGCACTTGATGAAGTGCCTCTGGGGTTCCTGACCAGGCTGAAACTGCCTTCAGCCTCAGTCTGGGATGTATAATGACTTGTATCTTCCATGGCAGAGGAGCCTGGTGAGCAAAGCAGGCAATGACATTTTCCATTACATTTCTGGCTTAATACAGGTGGTGGGACAAATGACTGGGTAATGTGCCTTGCAGGTGGACTATTTCCTTCTTTCATGGGCCAGGTCAGAGCTCAAGGGAAGCCCCACTGAAGGAGGTGGGGAAGAGCAACACCTGCAGCAGATATACCTGTGGTCAGCTCCTATGCTATGCCTCCCACTGTTATGAATCACAGAATCTGAACCATACAATGATTTTGTTTAGAAGAAAACTTACAGAATACCTAGTTCTAAGTCCCCTGCAGTGGACAGGGACACCTTTCACTAGACCAGGTTGCTCAGAGCCCCATCCAACCTAGCCTTCAATACTTCCAGGGATGGGTTATCCACAAATTCTCAGGGCAATACTCTTTCCTATGAACTGCTGAGAAGGGTTTGACATCTCCCTGAAAAGAGTGAGTTATAACCTCATCGACATTGTTTTTACTTTTGCTGCCTGAGAAGAAATCAGTTGTGAACCTAAGAAGAACTCATCATCCACATTCTAGGTTCATACTCAGCACGGTTCTGCTATGTGTGAGTGTAACATGGAGACAGCACAAGATCTTCTGTGGGGTAATTCCTCTCTCAATTTTAGTGTTGTAAGTACAAACCCAAAGTAGATGTCCTCTCAACATCCTGCTCCACATTTACACTGTCAAGAATGAGGTGGTCATGTCCAGACATGTCATCAGTTACCAATGTGTTGCCATTAAATAAAAATGCAATTGCAGTTTTACAGTATTTTACAATTTTTTCTCTATATGTGCTACTGGGTGCATCAAAGGAGATGAAAAGGCAGGGCTCCAGCTTTAGACTGAGAAGAGGTTTGCTGAGGTATTGTAAAGAAGCAGGTGGGTTATTGAGGTCTCATGTTCTCATTTAGGTTCTGAAAGCAGAAAAGGTTCCTCTGCGCTCCAGGAAGCAGTGGCAACCCTTTGGTAGAGTAAATCAATACTTAACAAGTAACAAAACATCATCACCATATGCTGAGAACAGCATGAACCCAGTCTTTAAAAGGCTCTCCTACTCAATACCAGCTTCTTTATTCAACTATGGAAATGCTTATATCTAAGCATTTATAGCACAGAATACAAAATGTACTTTTTCTACGCAATATTCTTCCAAAGTAGTGTGCTCCCATTCTGGAGTGATGGTTTTAACTGAACAGCAAACCCAGTGTTAAAGTGCTTGATGAAATAACAAGGTGTGATGGACATAAAGGGTTTATTGGGCACTGCAGTAGGGAGGAGAAGACACAATAGCTGAGTAGTCAGACCTGATAGAAAGACTGGAAGCCAAATAGCTGCCAATAAACATTTTCAGACCTAGCAATGAGTCCTTTCCAGTTAGACATCTGAACACCAATCTAAATGAGGCCTGGATCCACACACTGTAATTCCCCACCTCATGTCAAGTAATTGCACACTGCAATTACCCTGCTTTTAATATACTGGGACCTGAAGCTAATCTTACTGGTGTGTCATTTCATTGCATGCAATAGCTTCAAATTCCAGATTAAAACAAAGCAAAACAAAACAAAAAACAAATCCAACAAAACAAAAAGTAAAAGTGGAACTTGTAAGGAGTATCAAGAGAAGAAGGAGATCCACTCTGGCGTTTATGTCAGTGGAATCAGAGACCAAAATGTTATCACTCAATATATCTGCCAATGTTTTGATGTGGGCAGGCTATTGCATACCACCAGTTTCGTTCCATCAGAGAGATTAAAAGTAAAATAAACTCAAAACTTGCCCCAACACAAAATGTAACTAAAATTCTGGCATCACCATATGCTTCTTCTTTGCTTTTTCATGTATATATTTGTGTATAGTTTGGAAAGTAACCATAGCATATTCTAGCAGGAGTCAGACAGGTCAGTCTCTGTGAATTCAAGATAAAGCTGCATGCCTTGAAAAAAAAGCCAGGTCTGGAGACCAGGCTTGAGATAAACAGCCATCTGAAAGATAATAGATTTGTCTGACATTGTTGTATCCAGTAAATCATAACAAAACTTCAGAATGCTGGAGAAAGGCCAGGAATTGGTGACTTACATTATTGTTTTATTATCACATTCTGGAAAGGTAAAATAGCACTGTTTACTTTAACTAATATTAACTAATTCTTAACTCATGGCTGCCCAAAAGTATCCTACTTGAGACCACAATCAACTCACTTTCCAGCTGTGCTAAGAAAACAACCTTCCAGCTATGTCAAGGGAGAAGGGAATGGGAAAGAAGGGAGACAGCATTTGGGAGGGCAACATGCACCTGCTTGCACTGCATTTCAACCTCACTCTTCTTTGTCCTTTTCCTGAAATGGAGGAATGATTCCTACAGAAGATTTTTGCCATGCTAAAAGTTAATATAAATTAGGCTGCAAGGAAAATAAAAAAGATAACTGTTTTCATAGCTGTATTCCAGGTCCTTTTCAATGATATAAAGCTGTGTTTCCCAGAGGCTTTTTCCCAACAAGTGCTTGGTGAGCACATGCAGAACCGGCAGAGGTTATCGTGAAGCAGTGAGTGCACATGCAGTAGTGAAGTACAAGCTGTGATACACAGGACTTCTTTCTGGGGCAGAGGCAGACAGAGCCTACCTGTGGCTTCTGGTTTGCTTGCTCGGTTTCTCTGAAGATATTGAGCAGCCTGGAGAGCAGGCAGCTGACAGCATATGGTGCATACACATATGACATGGAAAACAGAGCCTGCCAATAGCTCTGTTGCATACACATATGACATGGAAAACAGAGCCTTGAACAAAGCAGGTGCCCATGTAGAAGGCCTCTGCCTGGTTTCTTGCTGTCAAACCACTCTCAATTCAGCCACCTTTTAGAAGTAACCCCGTAAAAAGGGAACCAAGGCAACTTTCTGGCCTGTGTGGATGTTCTACCACAGCCAGACACTTACGAAGGATTCAGATTTTTAGCATAACACTGCCTTGGATGCTAGTGAGGTGGCACCTCCTTGGTGGGAACTCTACATCTCTGGCCAAGCTGCCCTGTGATTAAATACACCTTCCCCACAGCAAACATCAGAGAAGAAAAGGCTTCTCATGAATTCATTGCATAAGGGGAATAGGAAGAGTGACTAATTCTTGAGTGCTGATATTAGTGTGTGTCCAAACTCCTAACTAGCAAACTGTAAATAGCTCTAGTAGATTTGTGTCTAAACTTCTAATGAGCAGAGTGTAAATATTTACTTAGAGTTTCTTGTTTTGCAGGGGTAGACAAAACTCTCTGCAAACCACGTAGTCTTTAACCACACTTTTGTTCTGATGTCTTGTTTTAAAACATTTTCTTCAAGGAGATACTGGAAGGGTTTGAAGGAAGCTGCTGTGTTAGTTCACAGGGTCAAATTCAGAGGTGAGCTGTGAGTTAACTCTTTGAAGAGCTGTTAACAGCTGCTTTCTCCATGCGGGATGAGATTCCCTCTACAGGACCTCTGAGAGAAGCAGGACTGAACCCTGCATACCATCCTCATGGGTCAGATATGAACCAGCAAGACAGAGACCCAGTTATGACAGGGTTCTATGAAAAACAAGCTAGTTCTGCCCATTTCATCAGCAAACTCATACCAAACTGTGCATTTTAGAAAGTTCCCATTTGATTCTCATTTTGCTGAAATTCTCCCTCTCATTTTTAGCCCTCAGTGTTTCTATTTTTCATTTGAAGAAAGAGTACCAAAATGCCAGGGAAAGGGCTATTCTCACAAAATTTTAAACCTAAGAGCAGTGGTTTGGAATTCTTACTGGGTAATATTCTCGTGAGACTCCTGGCTGGCAAAATTAGAGAAGCTCACTATTTATGCTAATTCAGTGAAATAAATGTGTTTGTATCAGCTTCATTCTTTAAAGGTAAAAAAGGAGGCAATGTGTGTTGGATTTTAAGGGTCTTTTCAATCCTAAATGATTCTATTATTTTAAGTGTTTCTCCTCATAAAAATTTAGAGTGATGTTACTTGGCTTTGCAATGGGTAATGACTCAGTTCTCAGTTTCTCACTTCTTTAGAAACTTGACCCTTTTTGAGGCAACTCCTTTCCCTGCAGCACTTTACTAAGGGTAGACTTGACCTCTAAGAGCAGCAGAAATCTCCGACCACAACTATGGCCAACTGACTTGTCTGTCTGCAAGCTGTTGACAGCCCCAGATTCACACTAAAAGTACTTGCCTTGCTCACAACAATTACATCCACCAAGTGCGGGCATGAACGCTATCCAGCTTAGGGGATCACAGGACCCAGAGCCTGAACACAGCACTTCAGAGGCACTTCTGTACTCCACTTGAACATCTCTGAAAGAAAGATCAGGACAAGCTTTTTAGCAGACTGTTGCAACAGAGCGTGGGGTTAGGGTTTCAAACTAAAGGACGGTAGGTTTAGATTATTCAAGGAAGAAATTTTTGGCAATGTGGATGGCAAAACACTGGAACAGGTAGCCTAGAGAGATGGTGGATACCCCATTCCTGGAGTTAATCAGTACAACCAATGACCCAAAGGGAGCTAAAATTATTTACACAGCCGAGCACTTGGCCCATTGTGCCAAATAAGTGTTATGCTCTTGACGTAGGTGGGCAAAGGGCCCTGCCTGAGGAAGGCAGTCTTCTCTGAACTGTGTGCAGGGTGTGTAGGCTGTGATGCTCCAGACACCGTCACCATGATGAGCCCAAGAGCCTCCAGTATCTCTGGAGCTCTGGGGCAACAAGGGTGTGTGCCAATATCTCATGGAGGTAAGCACTCACGACAGGCTTTACTGCTGTTTTCCTGAAACAGTGTTGGATTAGTGGTGACTCAGACACACACTGTTATTTGTGTTGCTAATGGCAAACAAAACGGATGATTTAGTCATCTGTCTGTATAAAAATAGAGCCCTGGGTAAGCAGCAGTACTCCTTGAACAGGTTCTCACTGAAGTGAACAATTTTCTAGCTCTTAAATGAGAAATTAAGCCTTTATCCAGTAGAGTGACAGGGTAGGTGGTCTACTGAAATCCTACTTTATGACTTTGGATAAATAGGGAAGGTGGGCTACACATACGCTTAGTCCAACAAGTTAATCTTTCAGAGATTTCACTCAGTGTGGCTTGGCAGATTTTCACTCTTCACCCCAAAATGTTCCTCTTATGCTTTTGTCAGGAGTCAAACATGCATCACTTTTAAGAGACCCAGCATTTTCAATTTCCAAATGAGGTTTTACTCGCAATAGGTAGTTATTTACAAGTTGATTGTGTGTGCTTTCTACAGTTCTATTTCCATGAGCTGAAAGGAAATCTCACTGAGATTTCCTCCCTCTTTGACTTGGCAGTGAAGAACAGAGGGCAAGAGGCTCCCAGGACAGCGCGTCTCAGGCTTGTCCTGTTTCTAGAGGTGTGCTGGTGTCAGGGGTGGCCTGTGATGGGAGGGCAGACATTGTCCTGGCCCTTCTTTTGCACCCCGAACTCCTCAGGCTCTCTGGCTACCACTGGAATTCCATGCTGAGAAAAGAAATATTCAGGGTGCCCAGGATAAGCCACCTATTGGGTATCCACACCTAGGGATTTTTAAGGCAAAAGGCAGAAGATTTTTCTAAAATTCTAGCTGTATTTCCTGCTCCTTAGAGTGCATATGTGTGTGCACACCTATGCACTTGCGTGTGCTTGTGTGTACAGGCACCTGCACAAATGTCCTGCTTCTTTATAGACTATGGTTGATGATATTCTCATGTTGAAATTATTGATATCATCTGACCTGATGAAGCAATCTCACCCTCAGCAGATTTCTGCCCCAGAACAAGTAAGAATGACTATTTTTATATATATTATTTGTAGATTAAAGTAAAACTGGAAAAGGAGAACATTCTAGGCAAATACTCAATGTTTGGCATCCAAGTATTTCAGATGTCATCTTATGGATAGAGCCTGAAATGTATAACTTGATGCAATTCAAAATTTTACAGATAAAACCTCCAGACTTATCACAAGGAATCCTTCACCACACACTGATGAGATCTCAGTTTCTGTTACTGAAAGGTTCATAGCAGTTCATAGCAGAAGGCAAAAGTAAAGCTGTGACACAGCATTGGCCCAAAAGGACCTTCTAAACATTTCACTGAAAATGTAACTGTTTGGCAAACACCACACACACAAAAAAATAGACACTACTGAGGCTCCCTGTTGTCTTTTTCAACTGTGAATTCTCTGCTGTGTGCTTGGCTGACCACAAGATAAACTCTTTCACCTTCATTCTCCAAACCTGTACTTCAGGCAGATGATTTAAAATGAAAGTTTTCTTGTGAAGTGTTTAGACGGATTCAGACTACTTTATTCTGCTGATGCAGTAACCTTTTGTTGGCAAGAAATAACAGGCATGTAAGTGTAGTAAGGAGAGCAACTCTGTAGCTCCGGCTTTCCTGTTTGTTGTGCTTTGTGCCATGGGAGAAGTGGTTGGGATTTACAACACCAGTGAGACAGGTTAAAGTGTGTTTAGGTGGTCTCAGTCATGGTCATTCGGAAACAAGACTGAGGTATAGTCTGATGTCTCCCACAAGGCCAGCACTCCTCATGGGGCCACATTTTGGATCACACCCTGTTGCAAGATCTCTGATTGCCCCAGGAGAAGACCCCTGCACATTGGAAAAGTGGCACATCGGAGTCAAGATCTTCCTTGCAGAACTGGGAGAAGAGTTTTAGTTCAAGGGATTTGCCTTCAAATAAGGGAGTTACTGAAAGAAACAGGTCAGTCTCTTGTGAGGTTTAAAAGATGCATCTGTTTAACAGGGCAGAACTTGGTGACCTTAATCAAAACTGGAAAGGCAATTCAAGAAAGCTTGGCCTCATTTACTACCTCCATACAAATATTGTCATTAAATGAACTAGAAGACTAACATAAATCAACAACAGAAGGGAAAATGGCCCTTTTTAGATGAAATTTGGAAAAAGATGAGAAGTGAGCATGATCATGCAAAGGATACAAGGCATGGCCCAATGCTAAGTTCCACTCCCAGCTGGATGGTTGTATGAGGAGATATGATGGGACAGTGTTAAGAACCAATTTTTATTAAGGTTCTTTAGAAATTCCTCTGCCCAAAATTAAGGTGCAAACGAGACCATATGCCAGTGACAATAATATGGGTTTCATTTGATGGTAGATATGAGAGAGAGAAAGAGAGAAAGAAAGAAGTAGAAAATAGGTGGGAGGGACAGAAAGAGAGTGACAGGGACAGAATAAGGAAAATATCACCACTCCATGGATCCCAGTGATGTTCCATTGATCCTCTCCAGCTGGTCTTCTTGGTGGGGAAGGTCCCTCCGAAAAGCATAGTATCTGATGGATTAATAAACCCTCGAGCCAGGTAGCGATGTCCGGACATGTCCTCCTGGGGGAGGGGGCAGTCTCTTACAGCAGACTCTGGATCTGTTGCATCACATGCGATCCTGTGGTGCACGGCCTCTCACATGAATGTCCCATGGATGCGGCCTGTGGGGTTGGGGGTTCCACAGCTGGGCCAGTTTGAGTAAAGGGGACAATGGGTGTTCACTGCCCCTGAGCAGAGGTTACACCTGAAACCTCCTGCCCCTCTGCCTTGTTTCAGGGGGGAGTCTGTGTAAACCTGGCTTCTGTGGGTTGTGGTCTCCCCCACCCCAAACTCAGCCAGGGATGAATCTTAGCACAGCTCCTGGGTTTGGCTCACATTCTTTTCTTTGTTTTCTTGTTTGTTTCTCCCCGGGCCTGAGGTTGATGAAAGAATTCCCTTTATCTAATCTCAGTAGTTTGATTTACAGTCCAAAGTTCTTCAAGGAGGTTTCTGTGGTTGTATCTTCTTTAAAACTTTATATCAATGTTTGAGGCATGAACGTTTTTCCAGTCTCTGACAGACAGGCTGAGCAGGAAGCCAAGGATGACGATGCAGCCTCCAACATCAGATCACAAGAATGACCCTGCCAGATATGGTCAGAGGTCTATTTTCAAAGCCTCTACTTACACACGCCTTCGAGATTTACATAGGCAGAAACTATTTTGTGCTCAAGCTCCAGGTGTGAATATATTCTTACAAGAGGGAGTCTTTCCAAAATGCCTGACAGAGTTAGGAGGAATTTGGCCAGTTCTGTGGTCCTCGACTGACAGATCATGCTGTAACTTTAGCTGCCTCCTCAGCTCCAAATGGGAGCTAACAGGTCTGCACAAACTCTGCATCTTTTTGTTTCCAGAGACTGTGAGAGTCCATTGAGTGGGGTAAGTCAACAATTGACTTTGCTGCACACACTGGTTGTTTTTGTTGATGTAAGTCATTGTGACACAGTTTTTGGTGTGAAAGTGATTACTGAGGGCAGAGCACTCACATGCTATAGGGCATTCCTATTGGTGCCTGGGCAGTGCTGGATTTAAGAATCAATTATTCATCAAATCTGTCCTGGATTACAATTTTATTCAGTGACTAATTGTGTGTGCTTTGGTCATCCTTCCTCTCCATTAATGTGTTCCTGATAATTAAGGACCCTGAGAAGATCTCTTTCAGCCTTTTATATGGATGCAGGTGGGAAGGAAGGTGCTTGTGCAGAAGTGAAGGGAGAAGGAGTTAAGGGAGCTTGTAGCACAGCTAATTTTTACCATTTGTTTAAACTGTTACTAAGGGTCATTTGTCAAACTGTGGCTGCTGTTCCTGCCCCTCCTTCCCTTGTTCACAGTAATGAACAGCCTGGGAAAAATTATCCCCTTTCCAAAGGATCAGCAAAGAGGAAGAGTTGATGATAATGGTCCTGAGAAGTGAGGCAATTGTGCATGGATCACTTCCCAGGCCACAAAGGGTGTCTGCACACTCTACACCCAGGAAATGAGGTTAATCAACACCTGCTCACAAGGACAGTGAAAAGATCTTCCTCATGATGATGGTGAGACCAGGATCTCTGCTGCTTGTTTCCTGAGGCAAGTGGCTGGCAATACCTGAGCAGTATATTGGGTGACTGTCTCCATAAGACTTCATCTGAAATTGGTGGGAGAGTTGCTCCTCCAAGGAATGAAGACTTGGGCCTTGTATAGCTCCACACAAAACTGGCTTGTCACTCAGCCAAGGGACAGAAGAAAAGGCAAACAAAGTGACAACATTACATATAAGTTGCAGAGAACTTTTTCATGGTATAATCTTCAAGTGATGGGCAGCATGGGTTTTGGGACCTCTTGATAAGAAAATTAATAAACTGTCCAGCTAGAAGATTGATGGTTAAGTAAATAGTAGTGTATGAGATATTTGAGGCTTAGCAGTCCATCTAGCAGCTTTGGAAAAAGCTAGAAAATAGCTTTGTATATTTAGTTTGATCTTCGCATTTTAGATCTAATTATTTTATCTGTACAAGCAGGCAGGTCCATCATTTTGGAAAGAATGGAGTGACATTGCCTGCAGCTGAATAAGGGATGTGTCACATTAAATATCAGTAGTCAAACTCTACTTTTTAGAAGGTGTTTGATTTTTGCCTGGTGCAATTTCACTTGGCACAATAGAAGTTGTTGATCTCTTCTTTATATGTGACAAAAGAGTATATGTTGATTAAAGAGCTACTACAGTGACAGAGTAAAAGTCAAGTCAGGAAATAGAACACTTCAGCAATATTATGGAATCTCTTAAAGGCAAGTACTCTTCAAAGAGAGAAAGTTAAGTCAGTGTGCAAGTCGAAGGATCAGAGGTCCTACAGACACTTGTAAGGCTTGCAGACAGGTGTTCAGTTTAATAATCAATGCTAGTTTAACTAAAGATTAGATATTTAGGTGTTGGAATGATCATCTCTTTCCCAGAGTGTCTGGCTTTGTAAGGATAAAGTGTGCATGGGAGATCTCACCTTTTTTCATCTATGAAAAGTGGAGTATTTTTCTTTAAATATTTTCTAAATATAGAAAATAAGAAAGTATGAACTGATAAAAACAAATGGCTATCTTCTGATGTGAATCTTGGACACTGCTCCAGTCCTCCAGCATCACAAGAGGGACCTGAATGAGGGTTCACTCGGTACCATTGACCAAATCCTCAGGTTCCTGTATTTCCAGGAAAGAGACCTGACTGAGTCATGCTATGCCACCTCTTCGCTTTGCTTTCTACTACTGGACTTGCAGTCTTTGTTGATGTAAAACAGGCTGCAAGGAGACAGGAGAAAGAGATTATTCACCCAAGTATCAACCTGACATGGAAGTGATCTCAGGCCTTTCTGCTTAGCCACACCAACAAGCTGAATCTCCTTATTCCCTTTCGGGAACTAGTTAAACTCCTTCCTAAAAATATTTCACTACTGTGCTTGTATTTATTCTCTTGGAAAGGTCCTTCCTCATTGTTTGGATCATTGGCAACCTGCTTCTACTTTTGCTAATTTTATTCATGGCCACTTAGCATTTGTTTGTTCATGTGCCAAGTTACTTTTTAGCTTAAATAGCTTTTTTCACCTCCCTCAGGTTTACTGCTCCTTGATGTATTTACACTCAGCGATCACATCCCCTCTCAGCCATTGTTTTGCCAAGTAAAAATAGCTGATTTCTTCAGCTCTTTTGAAAAATTAAGTTTTTTGTAAGGACATCAAGTTGCAGAGCAACAGTGGAGGATAATTGCAGTCAGAGCAAACCACATAATCTCCCTGTGTTAAAAAAAGTAGGTGTAACACAATCTGGCTCATGGCCAAGGCCAGCATTTTGAAACACAGACACTAAGGTCTTTATCTCTGGTGAGGCATGGAAGTAAATGGTCTCTTACACCAGTGTGATGAGAACTTCAGTTGTCCATTGGCTTCAATGCCTAAATAAGTTTCTGTTTAACTAATGTCTTGAAATGTTAAGCATCAGCACCAGTGTTTCTCTAATTGTTGGTGTTTTCTATTGTATTTCATTACATCCACACACTGTTCAGAACGAACCACCCACATCTCACTAGCGTTATAGGTCCTGACACCTATCTGGGGTAAGCAAATCTCATTTCTCTCTCCATATATACTAACTGAAATCAAAGAAGCCTTAAAGCATCCTGAAGTACAGTAGGGAAGGGCAGAGGGACATTAAGAAGAGTAAAAAAATTTACAAATTAGTAAAATTTTACAGAGGCAGGTGCAAGTATGCTCGTTCTCGTTACGCTCTCAGGCAATATGCCAGTGGCCAAGGTACAATCCTTGTAGGTAATCCTAAGAATATGGCCATTAGTACATAAAACAGTCACTGCTTCTCCCATGAGTCATCTTAAATAATACATATTTAATGTGATGATATGTCCAGTGGGATAGGGACCCAAAGAGAAAAGAGGGGGCAGAACATCACAGTCTGGGGAGACATTCAGATTTTATTTCAGACGTTAGCAACACTTCAAGTGACTGGCTTGTGATGAAAGAGAAAATTTAACCCTGCCCTGCACAGTGGATTATTGCAGCACTGATGGAAAAAATTTCCCCTTTTCATAGCTTTAGACATTAGTGACAAAACATCTTTCTGCTTGCTGCTTGACAGGTCTAAATTATATTTTACCTTTCAAGCCTGCTTGGAGCTGAATAATTTTTATAGTTGTGCTTTAACTTTTGCCTAAATAGCACATAAATGTGTGTATACAGCTCTGCACTCCCCTCCTCTCACAGCTACAAACACAGCCCAGTCATCCAGCTCCACATCCTCATTTAAACCCTGACTCCAGTCACTTGTGCAAAGAGAACAAAGATCTGGGGCAGATCAGTCTCCTTTTAACCAGTTCTTAATGAGTCAGGTAATTGGTAAAGACTCGTCTGTGTCTGGTTGGGTCAGGTAACCAGGACACCTTCTGAGAGTCTAAAGCTGTTCTATCTCCAGTACCAGGAGAGTGGTTTTGGAGCAGAAAAGATGAAAAGTCTTCTGTAGGCTTCCCTAGATAAAACACAAGCTGTTACTAGATTCAACCTATATGAAAATAGGGAAAAAAATCTAATTCATTTGTCTATATTTATACCTGTATCTATACCTGAACATTTAAAATGCCACCAGAATAGATAGATAGAAGATGCTGAAGTGTTCACAGAGATCTTCCTGGTTGGATTTCATACACTGGCATGCTCAGCTGATCAAAAATCCAACAACTGACTAAACCATTTGGAACTTTAAACATATATGTGATCTCTTTGGTGCTCTTTATTTGCTCTTTAATCACCAAAGAAGTGCTTCCTTAAAGTTCACTTTAAATTCAGAGGTGAATGGCCCAGGATGTTTTGAATCACGAGCATGGGGCTCAGTTTCTGTGTACTATCATCAACTCTGCTGTCTATTCCTGCATGGTCAGCTTAAAAATTAAACCTCAGGCTACATTTCACAATGAAGATGGGTTTAATTTTGCTAATATCAGATAACAATATAAACTGTAAACTTGGGACAGGTTCATTACATATTTCAGAAGTTTATTAACCCAGTTTGTTCTGGGGTGAAAGTCTACAACAAACAAAACTGTATTCTTGTGGTAAAATTTTGCCCTGTTTGCTGTAAGAAATTAAAATTTAATTTTAGGAGGAGAAATTATCTTCAAGAAAGATTAGAAGCCTTTATGAAAGACTTTTAAATACTCATGCACTTATGAACTTTTATAAGTCTGATCTCCTATAATTTTATAAATGTGCTTTCACTTCAAGGGTAGTTATATGTGAAGGAATTTAGACCTCACTTGATGGAAGTTAAAGTCACAATAAGGGGCTTTTGCATGAGACAGGAGGATGTCCACAACCAGTCCAAAAGACACACAGTGTGTTTGAGGGTGCTCTGTCAGAGAGTTTTGTGTTTTCAGGCCACAAATTTTACCAGCTTCAGTTGTTCTGGTGTCTTATATGAATTCTAGACTAAGAAACCTAAATACAAATGCTCACCCAAATATTCCAATCTAGTTCTTTCAGACAACATCTTTGCCTTTTACGGGGCAGTGGAAAGAATTAAAGGAGGATTAATATTCAAGAAATTCATTATAAGAAAGAAATTACGTGTCCTTTAGTGCCTGTGGCACTCCAGACTGAAGGTGATTTTGTGGAAATTTGTTCAGAAATATGTCTGCTGCTAGTTTATCAGCCTGAACTCTTTCCCCATGTCCCACTTTTTGGATATTTGGGAGCGTTCATTTGTGTAGAAGAGGAGACACAGCTGTACATCGTTTTCAATCAGATTTTAATGTTTCATGTGCCGCTCTGAAGTCTACTTTTAAAAGTATTTTGTCCCCATTTCTTTGCCCTCTGACCCACAGAGAGGCCTGGCTCACGAACCCTTGCTCCCTACAGTGAATTTCCCAGTAGAAGAAACAGAATCACAGGTCCTACAGGCGCGGCATTGCTCTGTTCAAATAAAACAAAAATCCAGCCATGAGATACATAGGAAGCAGGTCAACCTTTTAATCTTACCAGAGAGCAGGGGGCTGAGCAGAGCATCTATAAGTCATTAAATCTTCAATTTTCTGCCTTTCCTTGAGGCTTCCCCTCGTTCCCCTTGGGACTGTCAGGGAAATCAGACGCACCTCAAATGTTTCATACACTCAGAGTAGGAAATCTGCAGCACAAAAGGCAGCGAAACCCTGGAATAAATCCTCCTCTCAGATAGCCAGGCAAAACTTGCTGAGAGTTGTAACTCTTACTGCAAGCTGGCTTCTTGCCACTAAGAAGAGCAAGGCAAAGCCACCTGCTGTGCCAGTGACACAGTTGTTGTGGCCCAGGGTGCCAACACCTCCTGCAACAAGGCACTGCTTTTCCCTGGGGGGTCTGCCCATCACCTATGTGGTGCTGGTAGCTTCCAAAGACATTTCCTAGCGAACTTTCAGCCCCTTGAACACTGCAGGGCAGCCACACCGGGAGGCAGCTCCTCACCACTAAACTCCCCATACATTTACTCATTTGCAGCCTGCACGAAAACCTCTGCCACTCACTCCTTTAGCTAGTTGGGCATAACAAACAAGAAGGCAGTCACAGATGAAGAGTAACCCACCTGCAACGCGATCTTTGAGACTGCTGCTCTGCCCTGCCTGGTCAGACCAAGCATCTTTTCACTCTCAGCCAGCCTCTGCTGCTGCTCCTCAGCAATCCTGTGGGGTCCAGTTCAGGTAGGAGGAAAAGGAGCTGAGACACCAGAGGAGGGAGAAGTAGGAAGAGTGAAAGAAGCCCAGACAATAAAGTAAGCTGGAAACCATCCTGCTGGCACTGCAGGGCTGGTGAGGGTGAGCCTGTTGAAACAAAGCACTGCCTCTGTCTCCTGTATCTGCCCTAAGAGGGAATGTGCTGTAGCTGGTAGCTCTTAATCAGAGAGGGTCCAGGCTAAGTCTCCTTACTTGATACGTGGTTAGACATACATAAGTGGCTTACCATGGGTAGACAGGTGTAAATCTTTAAGCTATGACACACATATCACAGAATATTTTGAGTTGGAAGGGACCCACAACGATCACTGATGAAGCTGAATAAAACTCTGCCATATCTTAAGAGTGCCACATAATCTGAAGTATTCCTGTGCTTTCTTGGTGTCTACTTGGGCCACCTTTGCTTTTTTTTCTACCTGCTGTGCTGTGATATCTGAGACTCCTTGTAAATATAACTGCCCTGCTGACAGAGGCCCTGTGTTTCCAGACAGGGATCAGGCACCCTCTTACCTGTCTTTTCACACCCTACAGGAGAAAAGCTGCAGTTTCCTCACACTGTGAAACAGAGCTATGCCAACCAGTCATTCTCAACTGAGTTCCAGACCAGAATACTTCCATCAATTTTGACTTTTTTCCCCTGCAGTTAATGTTGGAGCAGCACACCAAGTGTCTGCCATTGCAATCAAACACCTTGGGTTTGGAGCATGTATCTACTGAGGGGAGACTGCTCTGCTATTGTGCAACAGATTTGCCTGAAAGAAAGATTTTTTTGGCCATTAATCTCAGTATTTCATTTCTAGACACCAGGATTTCACCTCCTGAGTTCTTTTCATTCTCTGGGATGACTTCTTTTTGCTGCTTCTTGACTGGTAGCATCCTTGCATCTGCTTTTTGAGTTTATTGTCAACTTGGCCTGTGATCCTCTTTTATTTCCCTACCACCTTCTCTAAGGTGACTTCAGTTACATCTTGAGCTGCAGACGCAATCCTGTGTTGTCCAACTTACTTCCCTATCAAGGTTTCTCTGTCTGTACTGTACTCAACATTTCTGGCTGTTCCTTTGCCTCTCAGTTGAGCTGTGCAGAGCTGGAATGACAGGCACTGAGTGCTCTCCACTGCAAAGCTCCATTTGCCTCTCTCCCTGATGATAACTTGCCTGCTACCTTCTTTTTCATCTCCACTGTCAGATATTATTCCTCTCTCTCCTCCCTTTTCATCACCCTGACTTGCTACTGGAAACTGTTGGGTATTTTCTTCCTTTCCAGCTCTTTATTTGGTTTCCTTCCTGTGCTTACTGTGATGTCCCTTGCCCAGGAATCTATTAACTCTTGCTCTGCTCTTCACCTTTTTTTCCTGTCTGCTTTGGAGGTACTTCACATGGATTGTCTCTACCAGCACCATCTTTTCCTCAGACATCACTCCCCATGTGAATCTCCCAGACTCTCACTGGCACCATGGGGTTAGGTCGAGTCTCTTTTGTCTTTCTCCTTGAAGCTCCAGATAGCTTCCCTCAAGGCAACTTCCTTGTTTGTGCTTCATCTCATTCCTTGTCCTTTTTGGATACCTCAGGATTTCTCATGGCTGTCCTCATGCACAGTACGCTCTTCTACACCTGATATATTTAAAGAACCTTCAAGATTCGTGTATTCAGATTTCTTTTTGGTCTTACAGCTTGGAAGCTTACCTTCAAAAAGAACTCTGGTGTCTCTGCTTGTTTATATTGGTTCAGGAGAGGGATCTTTAAGAAAGATGAACCTTTAAGAAAAATACATAATATGATATGACTCACACTGTAAATGCCAAACCTTCAAAACTACAACACTGCTGTAGTGAAGTTCCACCCTGGTTCGGTTTTGTCTCAGACACTGGGTAAACACATGGTTCAACCTCCACTGTATCCTCGCTTTGTGCTGCTAATAATTCATGAGAGAAAGATAGCTGTGCCTCCCATCCCTTCACTCCAGATGCTAACCCAGCCATATCCATTGCTCTCCCAGGGTAAGGGGCCCCCTTCTACTACAGCTAACAATTGCTGTTTATTACTGGCAAATACCATTCGGCTAAACCAGGAGCCTGAGGAAAAGCAATTTTAGGTTCACTTCCTAGATAAGAAAGAAAATTCCTTCCTGTTACTGATTCCATAAAAGAGAAGGAGGTAACCTGCAGAGTCTGATAAAGTCAGCCCTCTATTTCAGCTCTGGCTGTGGGCTATGTTAGCACAGAAGACAGGCAGCTCTGAAAGTTTAATGCAAGAGACACAGAAGAAAGAAAATAATTCCGTTCTCCCACTCCCCTGTGGGGAACTGTCTTTGTTTTCCAGAACTGAAGCTGCAGTGATATCCTTGACGATCCCCCTGCAGTTATTGTAATTTCTAACTTGCTGGTTAAGTCACTTGGGAGCAAAAGCGTATAAGATTTCAGATTCTCCTGGCCAGTCCTAAGATCTTTTTTTGTCCCTCACCAGTGTTTCCACAACCATAGGAGTTTGCTCAGGGAAGGAGGTAAAGACTCTCTTTGGTCCCTCCGCTGGCACCACAAGGTGCTCCTCCAGGCACAGGCATCCAAGCCAGGATGGCTCCTGGCTCTTTGACTGCCCAGCTGTGCTGTATGCACAGGTTGAAGGGTTGGTTGTATGTGCCATCTGACAGTGTAAATAAATACAATATTAACTCATATGCATGCAAGGACACAGACGTAAATGCTACTCTCTACGAATCATCCTGGAACCCTATGGGTCTCACGTCATAAATCTTTTGGGAAAGCATGCACTCTGCTTCCTTGCTGACACTGATGCTTGTATCAGTGTTTGTTTTACTTTGCTTTGAGCTTAATAATTGGCAAATCCTGGAGTGGCAGCTGGACCGACGTGCTGTGCGCCCAGGCAGTGAGGGGGATGCCGCTGAACAGCGATACGTTCCTGTCAGGGTGATGGCTTGCTTGAAAGGCGGTGACAAGTGGTACAAGAGTGGGAAATGTGTTTTCCAGATACCAAGATTTAACCACTTTCCCTCCTTTCTTTTTCAGGTTTTCCTTCCATCTGGCTCACAGGTAGAGCTGTGTACATCAATACACGCATGAATACAGCAAGTGTGTTTGTTTACCAACCTTTGCACAGGCAAACCTTCAGACCATTTGCTTAAAATTCTTTTTTTCTTTGTTCACAAAGATGAAGGGAAAATGTTCCCACGTATGGATTTTGCAGGAAATGGGAAGTGGGTGACAGTGACCGGGGCTGTGACCTGGCAGACCTCGCCGTCTAATGTAACTCGATCTCACGGTGCTTGGGAGAAAAAAGGGAAGAGAAGTCTAGCCCTGGGACTGCAAATCACAGGCCGTGATGACAAGAGGGGGCCTAATAAAACTCAGCACCCTTCACTTTTAAATGAAATGAGTGGGGAGGGGGAGTGGGGAGAGGATAATTTATTGCCTAGAGGTATCCCAGGGTATTGCATTCCTAGAAATGCCTTTCACTGCCCCATAGCATTTCAGTAATGGAAAATGTGAATACAACTTTGAGCAGTTAAGGTCTTTATTTGAATTAATTAGAACAGCTATAACAACAAGATTTAAGCAGTGGAGGATGGAGACAAGAAGACCTTGCATTGTCCACAATCCTGTTTTGTTATATCATCCTCCAACCTTCCTGAAGGACATCAGTACTGCCAGGAAGGAAAGACTGGGGTGTCCAAGTGACTTGGATGGCATGGATGACACAGATACATGATGCTGAGAAAACATGCCGTGGCTCTACCTCTCCCCTAACCACTGATATCTGACTTTGTGTTGAGGAGACCATAGGAGCAAGCGAATTTTGCTGGACAATGCTGCTATTTGTTGGCAGACAGGTCTTATTTTGCAATGACATTGATCAAAATAAATTTGCTTTAATACATACTGCTGAGCAAGGATGGAGACTCACTAAATGAACTCATTGGACAGGAATGGGTGCACAGTTTAACAACAGCTTGGCATGCCAGGACGTGCTAGGACTGACTCGGGTCTCCTGCATCCCTTTTGGAGGAGAGGCTCAGTCACTTCTGTATTCATGGTTTTGTTTTGTTGGGTTTGGGGGGTTTTAAACAAAAACAAACCCACAGGAATAGACAAACTTTGGGAGCTTCAGAAATCCTGCTGATTCAAGCACTTGCAATACCAAGATACTTACATCTCTTTGTAACTGCAAAAACAGGTTGCAAGCCACAAAAACATGAGTCCCCACACAGGACTCTGCAAACTTCTTTCTAGTTGAGCTGGAAATGCATGTCTTTTCCAAAGGATTTTGATAGCTCTACTTCTGTACCCAGCATATTTTTAATTAAAGAGAAGACAGAAAGGAAAAATAATTAAGAGGCTTTTTTGTTTGTTTGATCTTAGTAGATGGTTAAGCTCAATTTTTATAACTTTAGGCAGAGGTTCTTGTTTGTTTAATCTATCTCTCTGATTATTATTATATTTCTGGTAGGGTGAACACCAAAGAATAAATGAAAGACAATGAAATAAACAGAGCCAAGTGTGGCTGTGCCCTAGAGCTGTCCCATCTCAATATCCGAGCATGTGTTTCATCTCTCCAAAGCTGAGATTTCAGGACTCAGCTGGCACCAATAAAGAGGTATCACACTGGGAGAGAGGGCTGTTGCTCCCCTGGGCTGCTGTCTGCCCCCAGCCCCCTATGCAGGGGTGAGGCAGGAGAGCTGCATCTCCACGGAGCACTTGCCTCCTGGACATGTTCAGTATATACCTACTCAGCTCATCCCGTTTTGCTGAAGCTGCAGAGCTCTTTGCATGTCTCAGGCACAAAAGCTCTCCAGTTTCAGGGCTGTGCTTGGTACAGCAGGCAGAGCAGCTGTTGAAAGCACAACTGGTTTCTGAATCACCTGTTAAAATCTGCCCTCAGCAGGGCTGCCACCACTGCTGCTTCCCCTCCCACTTGGTGACACTTCTCCCTCTCCTCTTTGTTCCCCTTGGCTATGCCCCACGAGCCACCATGGTAGGAAATATCCATGTATATATACATCTATCACTCACATGGAAGTGGGAAAGTTACTCATCCACTTGTTCATCCAATTTGTGACAGGGACTTGGTCAGATTGCTTCTGCTTTCTATGCTTGGGAAAGCCCAGGTGTCCACCCTGCCATGCTGGTCCCTGCCTCTGTGCTCTGCACAGTTCACAAAATCAGCTGTCATTGTTTGCCTGGCTGCTTACAGCATCTTCGGACTGTTTATAGGCATAGACAAATCCCTGTGCTCAGTGTAGCTTTCTGTGTATAGTTTTGCCAAGTCAATGTGCTGTGGACTTTTTCTTCAAATCCAGACTGGGGGCTGGGATTGAAGACTTTCACACTCTAAAATAGTGCATCTCAAGTTAAGCCAAAGTTTTCAAAATTGCATCTTCTTTAAGTATCTTCTTTCAACTCTGAACACACTTATTTTTAATAAATCTTTTTTTGCCCCCACAAAATTCCTGAGAAACAGCAACAGAGTGAGTTACATGCATTTTACAAATGAAAGGCCACTTGCCAGCTGGTCCCGGATAGCCTTGATCCAGTACTACAGTTAAGATATTAACTTTCCCTGCCTCCATTTAACTTAGTGATAGGTAAAGAAAACCCTCCTATGCTTCTCCCCAGGTGAAAAGCATATTAATTTTAGCCAAAATCCACCCTCACATCTGACATCCTCCTGATACCAGCAAAAGAATAGAAAGATAACTCTGTTTGGTGCCCTGTTTACAGGCAGGGGGTGTTCAGGGTTAGTAGAATCATACAGATATCAAAATACACAGAGAGAATGAAGCAACAGGGAAAAAGAATGAATTTTCACAACGTCAAAAATTAAAAGATGATAGGGAACTGGCCCAGAAATGCTTACTCATGGACTGAGTGTGATTAGGATGGGATCCAGTCTGGAAGAGTTCCCATGAAAACTAGAGCTTTCTCCAGAGAATACAGCTCTTGTTGCATTAGATATGTTCAGAGAAAGCATATCAGTGCAGCAAGAAGTGAGGGAATAAAGAGAGTTCCATATTCTCAGAGGATGAACACCCGGGTGTGGTGGACTAAACATTACTGAATTATTCAAACATGCTTAAATCTGTGAGATTGCACCAGAAATCACAAGAGTCCACCTTGTGATCTTGTACATCCTGCTTCAAGTCAGGACTTAAAAAATACCTGGAGAACAGCCTCTCACACAAGCTTTTTTTGGTTTCCACTACTGGCTGTAATCCAAAAGCATAGTAGCCACTGTGTGCTCGAACACTAAAAGATACTGGACCAAAGCAGAAGTCCCTGTCAGGTTGGGTTCATGCTGACCTGGGGTTGGTGCTGACCAGCTCGCTTGGTGCTGTTGGTGAGCAGGGCAGTATTTCTGGAAGAGAAACTTCCATTGAAGTCTATATTAGTGTGAAACTTCTTTGAAAACTAGCAGGATTCCTCCTGTAAGGGATACTATTACATTTTTAGTGTTGAATTTAATATTTAGTTTTGAAAGTTTGGTGTTATATTTTTTTCCGCACTTAATCCTGTGCCTTGCATAGGTGAATTCCCTTCTCCTCCTCAATATTCACGCACTATTGTTCAGAAAATCTGCACACCTGCAGATCTGTTCAAGAGGTGATATCCAAGTGCTGCCAGGGTGGAGTTAACATCTGGTTAAACATTAACATGGGGCTTGGTTCCATCATTTTACAATGTGTAACCTGTGGCAAGTAAATGATAAACTGTTCTGGGTGCAGCCGTGGTTGCCAAGAACTTGTAATTTACGTTGTTACTCCGCAGAGGAAAAGCAAATAACTGTCATTTGGAAGCAGGTAAGCAGAAAAGATGCTGCATATTGATTTCTTACTCTCCTAAAAGAGGCACAAAGATAACAATTACACTGGAAAATATGTTGCCCAGTTTAGTATTTTCTATATATTTTTCAGACAACAGCACAAGGTGCTGAACCAGAAACAGAAGAAAGCTACCTGTCACTGTAGGGCAGAGCCTGTAAGGTACTGCTTCTTATTTCTTGAATCATACTGATCTTTCATCTTCTCCTCTTCTCTGTTTGCCCCTCAACTAACACAATATGTTAAAAAATTGATCACAGAGACTAGAGCTGCCCACAGCTCTGGCTGGCTGACCCAAAGAGCTAAGCTCCCAACACTTCCACCCCTTTCTCCTGCCCACATTGCAGCCAGGCACACAAGGGGCAGCTGGCACTGCACTTGGGGGGAACCCATGGGTCTTGGGGCAGTGGCCCATCAAATGTACTCTGGTACGATATACTGTGGTAACGCTAACATCCTACATCCTTGCCAAGACCCTGACTTGGTGGAGGCAGGGAGCAAAGACAGCCTGTCTTTTGTTTGTTCTCATGAGATAATAATTGTGATGAGATTCAGGAAAAGGTTAAATATTCATGCAGTAAAAAGGCATTTTCCAGTTATGCCGACTGGGACAGATACTGCAAGAGCCATTAATCTCCATGTTCCTGGCTGGAAGCTCATCATGGGCTGAAGTCACTGTCTGGCCATCCCCCGAGTAGGATTGTGCAATCATCATCCCTGTTCATCATCCGAGGTGAGAGGGGAGGGCGTCACCTTCCTCTGAAGCATCCGGCACCAGCTCCGGTCACTGGCAGGATGCTGCCTGAGGTGGACATGGCCATGCTCCAGTACGGCAAGAGTTACACGCCCTCCACTGAGTTATAACAGCTGATGCAGCCAGATGTCACCTCTGGCCAGGCTTACCCCTTCCCCATGCACATGTGCCGGGCTTACCAACACCTTTCACCTTCCCCGGCGCCTGAGGAGTCAAAGCTTCAGGTAATTTCTTCCCAGTGTGGCGTCCTGCTTCTTACAGACACTGGTGTGAATTTGTTGCTATCACATCCCATGAGTTTGTGATCCTCAGTATTCAGAGACTTCATGATGGAAGTATTTATAGACAGGCAAGATGATGTGGCTGCAAAGCTGCATAAAATAATACACAATTCAGCACTGCTGGCAGGTGCTTGCTTTCTGACCTAAATTTGAACTTACTTCATCCCTCTTTAATATGAAGATGTCTTATGCACTCCATTATCAGGGTTCTTCCTTTTTCTCCTATTTGTATGTGTGTGCGCACATTTCTGTTGTCCTCTCTCACTCCTGTTTCTCCCTCCACCTCACATCAGTGCACACTGCAGACTTCCTCTCCCACTTTTATAAGCTACCAGAAGTGAAGCGACCTGGTTACACATCCAGCTCTGAAAGCTGCCTCAGCAATGTTTTCCCTCCCTTTCTGCAGCAGTCCTGGGCAAGCACACTGTCCTCAGCCTGTCAGTGCATTTGAAGCAGGGGGGTTATGGTCTGCAACACAGTTCACCACCACAACTCACAGAGCTGACATCTGCAGTCCCCGACTTGTGACATCTTTATTAGGAAGACTGTAGTCACTGACTTCAGGCAGAAGCCATGGAAAAAGGCGATGATATTATTGTTGTTGTTATTAGTAATATTATTACAGTAATCACTGTGAGCTGCTGACAGAATATGCCTCTCCAGAAATCCCTCATTAATTCTGAGAGCTGCCAATGGGAGGAGCAGCCCAGAGCCCTGATCCAGCCGTGCTTACGCAGCAGGATGCCTGTGTTATCAGTGAGGAAATCCACAGCTTGACTCTACGTATGCAAGTGTCCTCACTAGTTCCTGAAGGTGGTAAAAGAGAAAGTCCTACCCATCCTCATTCAGTGCTCTTAGGAATCTTTGCTACAGTAAGATACTCCCATTTGTTTCTGCTTTTCTAAATAGTGAGGGAGTCAATTTGCCCTCACTGAGACTCAAACTGACACTCCAGCAGTCCATCATAAAACTATATTTTCTTTATTTTGTCTCTTTTTTTCTCTATATTTGTCTCTTTTGTATCCAAAAGTCTTGGGTATAATAAATACCTGTAATAAACTACACTCCTGGATCCTTGTGGTTACACGTGAAACCAAAGACTTTAACGTAACATGTTTAGATGTAAATGACTTTAATGTAAATGTTTAGATTCTAAGAGATTTCTTGCCACCAGACTATTATTGTGTGTTATAAAAGTAACACCTTATCTTCCAGTCTGTTCCTTTGGCTGGGGTACATTTGTATTTCCATACCAGTCTAGGTCTAACCAACTGGAGGTTAGTAAGAATATAATTTAGTAGGACTGTCTGATAAAGTAAAAATGCAAAGATTGTTCTTTCCGGATTTGTACTAAATTTTTCCATCATTCAATTTTATTTCCATGCTTTCCAATATTTTTTCAGATTTCCAGATTTATAGCATGGAGCCAGGCAAGGAGATATCAGGGAAGCCCAACTCGAGAATTCAGAGATAAAAGAGAGAAAGCTTTATGATTATCCTATTTTTGTGAAATTCCTTGTTCTGTGACAGAAGAAAGGCAGTTCCAAACATGCTTGCTGGTTTATGAAATGCTTGCAGACTCACAGCCACTACAAAGGGTAAAATAGCTCCAAAGTGCTACCAAATCCAGCAGGCTTTTGGGACTGCATCCCAACTGGGACTCACCAGCACTGTACCACCAGTGGACATAGAGATACTTCATATGGCCTCAGGATTCTGTTCTTCATTGAAGAGGCGTATGAAGCTCAATAGAGATGGCAAAGTATAAAGCAACCTCTCCTCCTTAGTCACATAGAAATGCCAATGCAAATTATCTGCCTGTGACGAGGAACAAGTTAAGAAAGAGGACTCTTTTCTGGAAGCACATTAAATATTTCACTCTCAAGTGCAGGAATGTGAGCAGACATATGTGTATAAAACCAAGTCTAGAAGTTTTATATTAAAGACACAGAAGACTCCAAGGATCCAAGAGAGAACCCAAACATGAATGTAGTCAAATATGGACATTCTGGCTTAACAGGCTCTGCAGGCACTTTCTGAGAAACGGATGCTCGAGAAGCACTGTCTTCCTTGAACACTGGTGTGGCTTCATGTGCTCACTTCTCTCTGCCCATGCACCCACAGAGATGCCCTCGCATCTGGGCAGAATGTTCCATGCCAGTCCCAGGCTCTGCTGAGATAAAACCTTACCTTCCCTCTCCCAATTGTGAGGTCTGAACCAAAAATTGCAAGAAAAATCACAAAATCATAGATATGTTAAGGTTGAAAAAGACCTCTAGGATCATTGGGTCCAACCATTAAATAAACCTGACTGGTAAAAGCACCTGGTAAACTATTACATTTTCAGGTTGTTTTCACCTGAGAACCCAACACCTCTGTATTCCATACTACAGTGTGGCTAAACATTTGCATTGTTGTTTTAAAATTTGCTTGTCTCCTATCTATAGTGTAATTTTGTTCCTTTCTGCCCATAGTTTCAGCTTTCTGAATTTTTGATATTCCCTGGTGTCATCAGGAATTTTTATATCATCCAGCTAGGCATCATCTGTACATTTGTTAACATGCATTAATTAATTCCATGGGTCATTAATACATGCTTTGAATAAAGATCAGAAGTGCTCTCAAACCAAAGTAAAGTCTTTCACTGATTTTTGTGTATTCCAGATCTAACCTCAAAACTTGCCCTCAAACATATCTCTTCAATTACAGTATCCTGACAGATACCTCCCTGCAGCTGGCTATACTGGGACTATACCATTCATGGATGTTTTCCTTAATCCCAGCTGGCAATATCTAGTCACTCATTTCTGTGTGGACTGCTCTTTATGTGCAATGTTGCATCATGAGACAGTGGCATCAAAGGACTTAGTAAACCCAAATCTATTGCATATCCTGTATTTGTCTGCTGTGACTTGTTCTTTTGACAGCGCATTTACAGAGTGACTGAAAAATGTAAGAGCTTTCTCTTTCCCTGGCAGGACCAAAGCACAGTACTGCCCACCTGCTGCTCTATCTCTATGAGCTTTGAAGTTGAAAGCAGGAGAAGAAGCAGGGAGACCATCAGGCCGGGCACCAGGGGTGTAAGTGTCCCTCTTGGGCTGCAGGGCTGGTCACAGCACACAGCAGCCACCCCCATCCCTGACCGCCCACCCCTCTTGCCAGCCCAGATGCCCTTACCTCGCCCCATGAAATGGTTCTGCCCCCAGGTTTTTTACAGTCCTTGAGGACAGAGGCTTTGTCCCGTAGTCTTTAATAAAGCTGGGTTTATTGTTCCTCTCAGCTCTACATTACAATTTTCCCTGAGCCCTTGGCAGCCGTACTCAACTCCCTAGAGGTCTTTGCACATTATATTGGAAGTATACAAGCCAGCATCATTTCTTTTCTTTTAACCAAGGTAGATACAATCTTCTAACTAGAGCGTGTGCTATAGTCCTCAGTAAATACCACCAAGCCATTATTTCCAACGGTATTGCACAGCTAGTTAATCCACACTGATACTGATTTTTCAGTGTAGGGATTATCTGGCACAGTAAATGTTGTAAATGTTGTTTTTGCCTTTGGTAATTAAATCCACATACCTTTCAACTCAGCTCTACCTTTCAGAGGTCTGAATTTCCATGGCTAGTTTTCCCTTTTCTTGGCATTTACATCCTACCCCTGATCGAGCTCAGTGGGAATAGAAGGTGCTAGCTAGAAGAGCAAAGTCCTCACTTAAGGCTGCAAGTTATTTCTCATTATTGAAATTACTACAGCTGTCCTTTCTGAGTTTCCCAGTTTGCTTTGCCCTATGGTTTCTCTGACTTGAACACGCAGAGTATATGATCCCTCAATCCAGATGGTACTAAAAAAATTGGACAAGACATATATTTTTAATCCCATTAGACCCTTTAATTTATGTAGAATATTTCAGGATAAAGAATAAGGAGACTGACAAGCAAGTAGAATTTCTGAGATTGCAAAGAGAATTATTTAGGGACTGGAATTTCTCCCAGCAGGATTCTTTCAGATTGGATGTAGGAAGAGTGCCATGGCACTACGGAGAAGCTACCTTTGCTGTGACACATACTGGTTTCCTTTGGAAGACAAGGAGAAGGGCAGACACTGCAGAATATGATTTACTTTTACTCTTCTGCAGGCTGGGGCCAAAGTCGGGGACAGAAGAGGATGTGGAATCCTGGGCCTGTCTGGCAGCAGGATTTTTGGGGATCAAAGAGAACTAGGTCAGTGTTGAAGCAATAGTGACTCTAGACCTGTGAATGTGCTGGCTCTCTGTGTGGCAAGTTACTTTCTATGCCTGGGCCGGATGGGATTATACTCTCCCTTTTTTGAATTATCTCAACAATAGCTAAGAAAAAAAGAGTAGCTAAGTTTCTAGAAGGCTTTTTCTTGACAAGTCCTTGTAGACTTTCATGAATCTTGTTAACGCCTAAATTTTTAGAAGTTTCTTTTAGAATTCTCCTTATTTCTTCCAATACTCTTTAAGAAGTTGAAGATAATTGGTCTTTATCCTATTTTTTCTTCTGTTTTTATTATCAGAAAAACCTTTCTCCAGTTATTTGATATCTCATCGGTCTTTTTCAGGCGCTCGCCATTAGAAGTAGTTCTCAGTTTAATGCAGCCAGTACTTCAAAGGTTTTTAGGATAAAGCACAGCAGCCTAAACCAAATGGAAAGCAATAATGTACCAAAATATTATCTCATCCATCCCTTCTCCATTTCAAACTTATAGTTGTGTTCACTGCATGGAAATTGATTTTTCTTTGTTAGTGCATATAAAAGACACCTTAATCACCAGTTTTCTTGACACTATTTGACAGTAAATGATCCTTCTAAGGAATCATTTATTTACCTGATCACCATTTTACAATTAACGTGCTCCTTATTAATCTTCATTCACAAAATCTAGAAGAGGTTGCCTGTTCTGTTTATCACCACTTTCTGAATAAGAAAGGGCCATGAATGACTTCCAAAAGCTTTTAGGCTGCTCCACATCCATTCCCAAGGAAATTCAGGAAATTCTAATACATTAAAGTCCCCCACAAAAGCAGCTTCTGGTGTTATGGATGATTTTGTCAGTTCCTTTTAAGTTCATGGACATGATTTTCCTTGCTTGGCAGCAATATTAGCCTTCTACTGTGACCATGCCTTTTCACCAAACTTTGACCAAACTTTTCACCATCAACCGCTGGTTAGATGCTTCCCTCCTTGAGCTGAGCGTGCAGCTCCATAGGCAATGCTATGAATGAAGCCTGGTTTCATAGGACAACAGAGTGATTTAGGTGAGAAGATACTTTTGGAGGTCTCTATGCAACTCCCAGGGCCAAGCAGGACTTGAAGACTAGACCAAGCCATTATGGCCCATTCTAGCTGAGGTTTGAAATCCTCTGTGGATGGAGAATGCACAGCATCTATGCTTGCCTGTTCCCTCCAGGAAAATGTTTTCCTACAGATCTATTTGTCGCAGTTGTTTAAACTGGTGAATAGGAATATATCAGCTGGAAACAAAGCTTTCCTGGTGCCTGGAATAAAAAGAATAAGGCCTTCCTCCCACTCCCTCACATGGCTTCTCTGAACTCTGCTGGGAGCTGAGCTCGTGCTATGGCTTTTCTCTCCATCAAATCCCTTATGGGCTTTATATACTGGGTCTCCATTGGACTGTACACAGTTGTCCTGAAATGCAGATGATATTTATTGTCACAGTCACCTTTGTTCTCTTCCTCTCTCTGCTAAGTTTTGTTCCAGTACTGTAGCAGCTTCCCAGACTTCCAAGGGGCATGCACACGTCTGTACACACACAAACACATTCACAAACGCCTATGTGCATAGAAACAACTGCAGAAAAAAACTGGGGTTTTTATTTTCATACGATTTCCAGCTAAAAATCAGAATCAATATACAATTTTTAAGCACACTCATGTGCTTATTTATTAGGTATTTGTGTTCATTATATTTGATTTACTATGCCTCATTATTTTTCATTCAGAGACAGGACAATCCCTGGCAGGCAGAAGGTTACTGGTGAGACATGTGGACAGACCCACTTGCAGCAGTATAGTCCCATCACCAGGAGAGCTCATTTCAGTCAGAGCAGTGCAGTGTGGAGATGGTTTGATGACTGAAGGCACAGGCAGGAGCCAGTGACAAGCCTAACCCCAGGAGGAGCCAGGCAGGGAACACCCCTTGGAGCACTGCCTGGTCCTTGCTGAGGGCAGCAGCAGTATCATTTTTCTGCAGCTCCTAGCTTGACCCTGAAAGTGAGGAGAGTAAAACATCTTTGCCCTCACTTTGCTCACCTGTGCAGGGAAAACACCTGGGTGGAGGGGTCTGCCCTCCTCACCAAACCCAAAATAACATGTAGGCTGAGCATTTCTGAGGAAAGGAGAATTATTTTTCTGCTCAGCAGAGCAAAACCAGGGCACAAACTAGCTCTCTGCAAGCAGAGACAGGCGCTGAATTCATTGGATAATCTGCTGCAAATTATTTGCCCAGCTCTATTAATTAATGCTGTGAAGCACTTGGAGGGTTAAATGCCCTTGAGCTGTCGTTCACCTAAGCTTTGCCCCTGAACTGACATCAATGAAAAATCCTTAATGGTGGTGGTGGTAGCAGCAGCAGCAGAAGCACTGAATTTTCAAACCCTCCTGAGGCAAGAAAACATGATTTTTCCCTTCATTTTATGGTCTGTTGAATCTTCTGGTTTTCTTGTTATATAGCAGGAATAATGTTCATGGCCTTGGAGTATTCTTGTGGTTTTCCAAATGCCTCAGATTTAATTTGGCATCTTCCACACGCACAAAAATTTATTGCCTCATATACTCTTTCACTGTGAATGCTGTCCCTTGCCCAGTTCTGTGGAGGGGTCCTGGAGCCGAACAATGATCCCGTGGAGTTGTTTCTCAGCTGGTGAGAAGCCCTGCCTGGTGCCTCAGCAGACAGTGATCGCACAAGAAGACAGCCCCTGATGGGGAGGAGAGGTCAGCCCAGACCTTTAGCATTGGCCTGAGCCCCAAACACTCGTCTCAGAAAATAAATACGAAAACATAATAAGATGCACACAGAGGCCCTTTGTTACCAAGTCCAAACCCCAACATGTAAGAATAAGCTTTGTGAGCAGGGCGGTCTCCACAGTGAAAGGCGCCCAAGGGCAGGCGGCGGGGATGGGAATTTTCTGGCTGGTGGTGCCTACTCTCTGTCTGGGGCTCAGCAGGATGGCCTGGGGTCAGGTCTTCATGTCTGAACCTCTCTAAGGGCTGGTGTTTAGGTTACCAGCTCTCCAGAAAGAACATGCTTGTATTGCAAAGAAAAGAAATGCATCCAGGCCATTCCAGATGTGAGGGCTCCTGCCTGTGACCCTAATGCACCAAGATTCAGAACCAGATGTGAGGGGTCCTGCCTGTTACACTAATGGATCAAGATTGAGGCTCATGAGTTCAATTTTCCTCTAGAAATTACATATGGTCAGAGGAGCACATGAACAGCAGCTTCAGGGTGTTCTGAAGCCAGAAGGAAAGACAGGGCAGAGCAATGGCAGTCCTTTTCTCCTTTCATAGCTGCTGCAAAAGGACTGTAGATCATCCTACTGCCACTGCTATTTCTTGCACAGAAGTATGTGAAGGCTGTGGCTGTTTGGCTACCACACATCACGCCAGTGCTTCCAACTTGGAGTCAAAATGCTTGAAACATACAGTGGGTGAAAAGAACATCTGTGGGACCAAGGAGGACTTGTCCAGAGCACTGCCATGGGGCGGCAGCAAATCTGCTGTCTTGAAAACCCCCTTTCACAGGAACACCTTGAAGGTCCATAGTCCTAATGGAGTCCATGACATTCTTCTGTGCATGAAGCCCATGTTTCAGAGCCCTTTTGGATGCTCCAAAATCCATAGCATTCTCCATAGTATAATACAACTCTTCATGTAAGGCCATTGCCCCAGGCTGCATTGGCACATTTTAGAGAAGATCTGGTCTGCAACATCTTCAAGGCCACGAAATTATGGTCCTGAGCTAAGTGGTAGATTGAGTCAAAGTCAAAATCTGTAGGAAGACAGTGAACAGCTGCCAGCAGCTTTCTGCCATAGGCCTCAACAGTATGTGTGATACAGGTCACCTACGTAGCTATATCAGATCAGATACGTACCTAAAAATCTCCTTTTTGTTTATATTTTTAGCTTTTTGTTTTTCTTATTAAGCATCTGAAATTAAGGGAGACCTACAACCCAGCTATTGCTTTGCATTAGACCAATTCCACTTGGGCAAATTGCAAAGAATAAATCAGATGATTCTATTTCCAGATTGGAATCAGGTCAGATAACTATCACCTCCCTTCCTTTGCCTGACCTCTATTAACTCCCAGCTCCACCGTCAGCTCCTGCAGTGACAAGCAGTGTCCTTCACATGTTGCTGAGACATGTGAAATGGCAGGGGAAAGGCTTCCTGCCATGGCCTCAATTCCCATTTCCAGGTGCAGTACCCAGTGAGGATGTAGGAAGGCACACTGCGCCTCGCCTTTCCTAAGCTCCCCACCCAAGGTCACTGCTGCCAAACCCTGTGCTCTCATCGAATACATGAAGGGAAAACGGGCCTCTCCCTGACCTTCAGCCACATTCAAAGTAACTGGGGCAGTCTGGGGCTGTACCTGGAGGAGCAACTGTGTGTCCAACAGGCAGGGAGCAAAGCCCTGCATCAGTGCTGTCCACTGCTGGCTCCAGGCTGGGAGCAAAGGGGGCTATCAGGTTTGCCAGGAGGGAACAGAGAAGTACCAGATTATGTATGCTGTGGCTGTGGATGCAAACACCGTGGATTCACTGGGAAACTGAGGGCACACAGAGTGTGTGGGAAGGATAAGGGATGCCTGGAGAGACCATCCCTCCCAGTGAGTCAGGCCATCTACTGCTACTCATGTTAACAGCTCAGCTGGGTGAAGAGCACAGGGTGCACCTGGAAGGCAGCCACATTAATCAAGATGTTCTGTCTTGGAGGCAAATCACCTGTGTGGAGGTGGGAAAGAACAACAGTGGCTGTGATAGTGCTAAAGGCCAGTAATCTCTCCAAGAGTTTCCAAATGGTGCATCAATGGTTAATGTCATTGGAAGGAAGAAAGGAAGGAAGGAAGGAAAGAAGGAAGGAAGGAAGGAAACTAACTGAGAAAGTAAAAAAGAAAAATAGGTGTAAATTTTTTGTTACAAAACAAAAGCAGCTTTCACTGATGCATGGCACTTACACATGTAAAATATGCAGCATCTCCTAGGCCAATAAATCTTCAGCATGCTATAACTGACAACATGGATGGAAAAACAAGAGTATTTTTCTCTCTGGAGAAATCTGGATTAAGTTTCTGGTGGAAAACTGCAGTGGGATTTTCTTTCTCTGTGAAGAGCCTATGCTTTACAGAAGGTTCATTCGAGCCCTTTCCTGCCTCAAGGACGCCAAGCTCATCCTGGCACCAGGGGCTGCTCTGAGCCTGGGCCCAGGTCTGAGCCAGGAGGTGCAGGGATTCATGCAGTGGGTGTGTCCACATTTGCTTGGTGTAACTCAGGGCGTTCAGCAGAAGCAGCTGTTGCCAGATGGCTCCTGTTACCACTGTGTATCACTGCAGAGGTTGATTTCTCTTTGTCCTATTCTCCATACAAATGTCCACAGCTAACACCCTCTCTGGGCAAGGACCTCTCCAGCATGCACAGGCTGCCAGTGTGTCCTCATAGACCTCTGATAGCGGTGTCAGTGAGGACACACCAGAAACAGCATCTCAGATGCTGATGTAACCACATTGCTTCATGGATCTTCATTTCTGCTGCATGAGAAGCGGCCCTTCCACTGACCACCTCTTTTGGAGGTTCATCCTCCAGTATCCTCTTTATGCTGCAGCCTTCTATGCTTTCCCAACACACCTGCCTTTTTCCTTTGCTCTGCCAAGCCAGACTGGCCAGTGTTGACTGCGATGCAGAGGTGAAAGGTGGCTGGTCTGCAGAGGCTCAGCCAGAGCTCTGTTGGTCTCAGCAGCAGCAGTGCCAGAGCTGCAGCCCCACTGCAACCCAGCAATGTTCTCACCTGGGCACCATGAGCCCTCACAGCCTGGCCAGCAATTCCAGCCCGACCAGGAGAGAAGGAGAGCCATCTGACTATCCTCATGTTGCTCTCATTTGCACACAGGCTGGTGAGTGTGTGTGCGTTCATTCAAGGAGGGGATCGATTAATTAGGTGATGATGGGAGAAAGAAAGCTCTCAGGGCTCTGGGTCTGCCCCCTACCAGATTTTACTGGCATTTTCTGAACACTGCTTTTAGCTCAGTGGGCACAGCTTGTATGTAAACAAATACAATAACACTTAGTTATTGTTTGGTGTGATGGGAGCCTGGAATTGTTGGGGTTTTTTGGTTTTGCCTTTGTTTTCTTACAAGTATTGTTTCTATTTGTCATTAAGGCTCACTTTCTAATCTATCTTTGCAGGAGTTTATTCTTTTTTGACATTTGCCAGTTGCATGTAGCCAGAACTCTCTTCTCTGGCCTGAAAAGGCATCTAAGGCCAGCTGGAGTTTTTTGTGCTTTCTTTTTTGTTTTTCTTTTTCTTTTCAGAGAAGACAACCAGAAAAG